>WBNO01006776.1:153618-176998 GCA_013400575.1 Peucedramus taeniatus
GGCCGGGGGGAGGCGGCGGGGCCGGGGGGAGGCGGCGGGGCCGCGGGCGCTTTGTCCCCGATTTCCTCAGAAAGCCGCTCGGATGGCAGCGGCGACAGCCCCGGAGCGCGGCCGCAGCCCCTCCCGGCTCCCTGTTGTTGGGTGGATCTTCCCGTGGGGCTCCTGCCCGCGCACCCCAGGCTGGTTTGTTTCCCTGTCCCACCTTTAGCTGCTCCTTGCTTCAAAGTCCAGTGGCTGTAGGCTCAGTGGTAGTGAAGGTAATGTGTAGGTTCAAAAGTTTATAGGCGAATTTAGCATAACACACAGAATTGTTATGACAAAGCTGGTATTAGATCCCAGGTTTCCTGGCTCACATCTTTCATCCCTTGGGTTTCCTTTTGTAATGTATCTGGCATTGAACTTTACTTGGGTTTGTTGCGTTACCTCCAAAGCCTCCCTGTTACAGAGGTTTCTGAAGAGAAAACTTGAATTGGCTCCTTTTGGCACTCTGTTCAGCATCTGTGATGTATCTCTTATCTGCAAGTGAAGTCTAATGATTCATTTTACTGAGTTTTCTCTTTTCCTCTTTCAGCCGAGTGGTTTTACCTTGCTCAGTGCAAGAGGTATGTCCTGATCCTGCCTGCTTTATTCAGACTGAGGGGTGGGAGGGGATTCTGTGTCAGAAATGTGACCAGTCTGAGTCCAAACATTCCCTTTGCTGTGGCTACACTGACAGAGATGAGTGACACTGGTGTGAGCCCTGTTCTGAGCAAGGAATTCCCAAGGAAGCAAATGCAGCACCAAGCCTTGAAGTGTTCTGAGCCTTCCACTGCCACCAGCACAGTGGTGCCCTGTGGCAGCACTTTGCTGCTGATCCAGCACTGAGGGACTCCAAGCCTTTTCCTGAAGCCACAGGTGCAGGAATTGTCTTCCCAGATCTGAAGCCAGCCATTCAAATGCCACTGAAGTGCAGTTAGATGGGAGTCATGATAGGATGGCTGTCATAGGATGTCTGTCATGACAGGGTGTTGAACCTGCTTCTGGAAACATCACATCACACTTGTTCTGTAGTCTGCATCTCCTGGGTCCTGTGAGGGCAGCATTTAGTTGGTTGAAAGTGTGAATTGGGAAGGCTCAGAGCTGGAAATTGTTCACTCTGATATCTATAAAATCAAAACTGATATTTCTTGGTGCAGTGAAGAACAACATACACTTAGCTCTTGGGATAAGAAAAATGAAGTTGTGGTGTGCACCAAAGTGTTGGGTTGCTGTGGAGCAACCTGGGTGTATACCTGGTGTTTGTGAGCTGCAGATATGTGTTGCCAAAAAGTCAGAATTCATTAAATATTTTTATGTGGTGTATTTTACTTGGCTGATAGTCTTTTTTGTACTGAAATACTACTGAATTGTCAAAACAGCTAATTGTTTTAACATGTTAAAATTTTTGACCAACTTTGGTGCTAACATTTGACTTCTCTTCCCTTTGCAGTATCAAGTTGGGCAACTTTATTCTGTGGCAGAAGCTAGCAAAAACGAAACAGGAGGTGGGGAAGGAATTCAGGTCTTAAAAAACGAGCCTTACGAACAGGATGGCGAGAAGGGACAGTACACTCACAAAATCTATCATTTAAAGAGGTGAGAAAAGCCTTGATGCACGTTGTAGTCTCTTGGTATCAAGCAAGAAATGTTGAAAGGTGAGGTTTAATTTGTTGAATTCTGTATGAGTGCTCTGGTGAGTGGGGAAATGTGAAATAGAGTGGATTTTAAATATGTGGGATGCTTGTCTGGGACAGCTGAAGGAATTGTGTTTGCTTGCTCTGGACAGGAGTCAGAGATGAGTGGGACTTAAAGTTCCTGCTTCAGGTCAGGAGCTGCTTGCCAGGGAGCTGGAGATGAGGGCTCTGTGCAGTGCTCTTCCTCAGAGCTGTCTTTGCTGCTCTGCAAGAGGAAGGATAGCACAGCTTTCCTCATGATCACACAGCTCTCAGTTACCTTATCATTACCTTTCCCATTTTTTCTTAACCATGTCATGATCAGGAAGGTTTTTGTGTATTTCACTGCAGGTGACAACCCCTCAAATGCTTGGGTAGAATGTGCTTTTATTATTGGAATGGGAAGAAGCAATGAGGAATTTCAGCTGGCAGGATTTTAAACACCTTGTCCATGTTTGTTTTCCCAGTAAAGTCCCTGGGTTTGTAAGGATGATTGCTCCAGAAGGCTCCCTGGTGTTCCATGAGAAGGCCTGGAATGCATATCCCTACTGTAGAACAAGTGAGTCTCCCCCATGTGTGTTCTTTTGTTGGTGTTTTTATATGTGAGACCTTTCAGAAACAATTGTATCTAATAATGCTCTGTGTTTTCTTTTCCTTTTCATTGCACGTGTTTTCCAACGACACCAGTTGTGACAGTGAGTATTTGAAATCCTACCAACCATTTTTTGGGTTTTTTTTGAGATATATTTTGTCTGTTACAACCATTAGAGTTGTCTGGCTCCAGCCTGTCAGATGTGCCTTGCTAGGACACCTGGTGTAGAGCTCCCTGTTACTTTATTTGTCTGCACGTGGCTGTAATTAGAACTGTAATTTGTAAGAGGAATTATTTCATTTTCTATGTCTTCTTTTATGCCTTAAATTACCATTACAGATGCATAATGTCTGTCCTGGTAAGACATAATGTTAAAAAAAGTGGGAGGGGAAAAGTGACATATCAGAGGCTTCTACACTCCTGGATGCAGGAAGAGCAGGGAAATGGAATCAGTCCCTGCCTGTCTGAAATGCCATTGCTGTAAAATGAATTCCTGCCCCAGTTAAAATGGGGTAACTGGGAATCTAAATGGATCAGCACAGCTCAGGATTTGGGTTTGTTTTTTTAAGATGCATGGCAGGCACATTTACCATTTATCTAAATTTAGAGCAGAGGGTGTAATCAGACTTTTGCTTTTTGCTTTTAATTCTTACAGAATGAATACATGAAAGATGACTTCTTCATAAAAATTGAGACCTGGCATAAACCAGATTTGGGAACAACAGAGAATGTGAGTTGAGGTTTGGATATCAAGCCTTAGTGCAGTTGTACAGTTAATGCAGATAAAGTATTTTATACCTGGTGATGGGGGATAATTACTGCATAAAGTCAATGCCTGAGCAGTGAGTAAAGCAAGAAAAGCATTTTTCAGGTACTTGAAAGGTGGTCAAGCTGTCTCATCTAAGGAGATCCAAGGACAGGAGAAGGGGTTTGGTTTTTATGTTTAGAGGTCAATACAGATGCTTAAGTCTCATGCAAATACTTAAATAGCTTTTCAGCAGGTCCTTTTTTAAATTTCATGTTCTTTTACTGTAGACATGCTGGCAAGTTAGGCTGACAAGTTTATTAGAAAAGAAGGAAAACAAGTTTCACAAGACCACTGGAGTTGATCTGTGAATGCTGTGTAGTTAAATATTGAAGGTGCCTCTGTAAATTGTCCCAGCTGGTGATGTTCTTGTTTTCTCCTCAGACAGTCAATTTGGTTCATGTGTTACTTCAGGAGAATTTTGATCTGTAGTGACAAACATTTATAAACCATCCAGAGGGGAGTAGTTGTCAGTCTGTTTCCAGTGCTTGGGTGAGCTGTAACTCTGGATGTGCTACACAGAAGGGGGATTGTTCTTGGACAGCTCTGCTGGCTGTAACTGAGTTTAGGTGTGCTGGACAGACCATGGGTGTGGAGCTGATTCCATCCTCAGGCCTTGACACACCCTCAGACTACACCTGGTGCACCTTCAAGGCAGTGCTATGGTTCAGGGAACCTATGAGATCAGTTAGGTCATTGAAATCTGCATATTTCCACTTGGAATTTTTACACCTTCTTTCTAGCTCAGAAAGTTCATGCAGATTATGGAATGGGTAATGGTTCTAATTAGAGCTTGATTTCATTAGTGCTAACAAATGTGACAGATGAATACAGCTCAATCTTAAATCCAGGTTTCCTGGATGCACAAGAAGTGAAGGCTTTGTGCTGGTTTAAAATTGATTAGTGAGTGAATTAAACTGTAATTGTGGAGATCATTCCCTTTGAGAAAGGCAGAGGGAGAAAGGGTAGGTTTGGAGAATGCTGCCTTTACAGCATCCTGAAAAACTCCCTGCACACACATGTACTGCACAAGGTGCATCACTGTGATTCCCAGCATGGGAATAATTCCTTCTTTTTTTTTTTTTTTTTTTTTTTCAGGTTCACAATTTAGATCCAAACACATGGAAGAGTGTTGAGGTTGTCCACATTGACATTGCAGATAGAACTCAAGTAGAACCAGGAGTAAGTAAATGTTCTGCTGTTGGGATTGGGATGTAGCACACAGCTGATTCCACTTGTTCTTTGTGTTTTTAGTGAATAAGATAAAATGGTGTGGATTTCACCCAACAGATATGAGAAGTGTCTTTAACAGAACCATTCATTTATGTGCCTGCCTTCCTTCTTTGGTTTTACTGCTGATTCTTTCTGCACATCTGGATCTGCTGGGGCTGTTGCCTGGTTTGTTAAATTGTAACAGCTGGACTGTTGGACCTGTGGTTTTGTGCGAGGAGAGGCTTTTTATACTGTTTAACTGTTATTTTCTGAAGGTAGATATTTGGATATCCTACATTCTGGGGAGAGGACTTCTTTGCAGGAAGTCCTTGGAACTATTTTCAGTACATAATCCTCTTTCTTCTTTTGTATATTTGACCTACAGAGTATCAAAACTGAGTGCAGAGTGGTCTCATCCAGAGTCTTGAGTCTCTTCTGATGTACATTTCTACATTGTTACATTTCTGTTTCCTTTTTAAAAACTTCTAGCACCATTTCCACTTTTAGCAAAAATTTTAGAGGATATTTGCAGGTTCAAGCTCACAGTATAGCCCATTTTGTGTAGGAATACTTGGGATTCATTTTCACCATATGATTGAATTTTTAATTTCAGTTTCATCTCCCAGAAACTCTGTTTTGCTTAGTTCTGACTTCATCAACCAAAGCCTGGCTTTGTGATGAAACTCTTAGCAGACACTGGTAACTCTGACTTACCTGCAGACTGACATCCTTGCTGTTTACTTGTTTTCCTCTTCTGGGATTAGACATCAGGAATCCTCTGGGACCCACACTTGGAGTCTCTTCTGTTATAAAAGTCTGAAGTTTCTGGCCTTTGTCTTCTTTCTCTTTGCTTCTTAGGACTTCAGGAGAGACACTTTCTATTTGTGCTGATATCTTTATCAAGTTTAGGTAATGGAACTTGATTTTTTTTTCTTGGAAGTTCCTCTGCATCATAACAAAATTGCCAAGATTCACATGCTGACTCGTGCTCATTTAAGTATGTATAGAAATAATTTGGGTGACAGCTGTGACTTTCTTTTGATACATTTAACCCTGCCTTCTCTTAATCATCTCCAGCATGCAGTCTGTGTCACTTTATGTTGTTTGTATATAAAAGTGACTTCCCAGGAGAGAAAGAATTTTTAAAGTGTAAGCAAAAATGAACACTTGATGAACATCAGAGGAGGCTGTGGTTTTGGAAATAATTTGTAGAAAAGTAGAGTGTAGTGAAAACAAATTGAAATCAGGTTTGTAGCTATTTTTGTACAATGAAGACATTAAATATCTTGTTTAGGTCATAGTGTTTCTTTATTACTGGAAAGAAAGTTCTAAAATTACAGCTTTGTACGAATCAGTCAGATTACACATGCCTGAAGAGTTTGGATTTCTGTGTGCTGTCCATTTTTCTACAGTTTGAGAAAAGATACTGGAATATAAGACTTGCTCTTTTGTAGTCTGTAAGGAAGTGTTAAAAGATTCTCAAGTTACAGAGCTTGAAAGGTGGCTCTCTCCCATTTCAGACTTAATTTATCTCGACAGGCAGCTAAACAGCTCCACATTATTAGTGCTGAACCTTGGAACCATCATGCAGTGACACATCCCATGGGACAGCCTATCTGTGTACAAACATGATATGGTTTTAGTTTTATGCCCCTGTTTTCATCCTGTTTATAAATATTCATCTCTTCCAGCCTTGTTCCCAGTGACCTTCAACTTCTGGTTCTGGGCCGGCACCACGATGTGTGTCCGTGATAACCAGGCTGGTTTCATTTCTCTTTGGAACCTTGGCATTCTTTCAAAGGTGATCTCAGGCAATGGCTCCCCTGATAGCTGTGCTGTAGCTGCAGGACTCTGCAGGAGATGGGAGTGGCACTCCGACATTTTTTATTAAAAGCCATTTAGCTAAACCTACCTAAAACACACGAGTGCCTGTCAGGGCAGTGCACAGTGGTGCTGGTGACTCTTGTGAGATATGGGAATCATGCACTGAGTTGGGAGTATGGCATACTTGGATAAACCTGATTTTGGTCTGCTGGTGTGCTGTGAATGAGCACTCACAGAGCTGTGGGTGACATTGGAGGGAAGTTTTGGTAGGTGGTACCTTCCACAGGATCTGTATGTGAGTTTTTTGTTTGGTAACACCAGTAGTATGTAGTCTCTTGCTTGAAACACTAACACAGTATTGAGCTGGAAAGCCAGAATTTGTGTCCACCTGCCAAGTTAGTGTGATGCCACTCCATGTTCAGTTCCATTTTCATGGGTTTGCAGATCAGGCAGCAGACTTGTGTAATTTTCATGTTAGGTTCTAAAAGTTTTTTTAAAATCAATCTGTCTTGTATATATGCTTTGAATTTTTATACCATTTGGTAGTGAACCATGAGTTCTCAGAAGCTCTCTTACCACTCTGAGCAGGCCTAAAGACTGAGAATGAAAATTGTGAAGAAGTGCCCAGGTTCTGGGTTTGTTGTGATACTACTTTATTGTATGGGATTCACGATCTCTCTAAATGATTCTTTATAATAGATGGTTGCATTCATGCATATTATACTGAGAATTTGAGCAGAAACTGCCTATGAAATGGTATTTTTGTATTTCTTAGAAATGGTTTTGCTCTTCTGTCTTGTTATGCTGCTGCAGGCTGATGTTTGCCTGTCTGGCTTTCCAGAGGGCTTCAGGGGTTTGAGCTGTAATATTTGCTCCAGCAGCTGCCTGTTTTTCTTCCTAAGAAGGACTTGTTGTCAGGAGTTAAGCTCTTGCTGCACAGATATTTTCCTTAAACTCTGCAAAGAACTGTTGTTTATTTGTACTTTGGCTCTAGTCCAGTCTTCTTCCCTGCAGGCTTGTAGGATTTGTGTGTAGAGAAGAGTTCCTACAATGCTTTCCTGTCCATCTAGACTTTAGTCTATAAAGGGTTTTTCCTGTCCTTAATAGGATTTGGGTTAACTGAGTTCTAAAAGCTTCTGTTCAAAGCTTCTGTTTCTAGCATAGAAAACTTTACCATGACTCATCTACTTCCTTGGAATTTCTGTTGCACTCCTACATTTTACTCATAGGTAACATTTTCTTCCCCAGTGTTTCCAGCTGTGGTTATTTTTATGTGGATCCTAAAAGCAAGAGCACAGTTGCTTTTTACCAGTGTCCCTGTGCAGTGGGAGGTAGGAGGGCAGGTAACAGCACTGTGTGGACTTGAGTGTCCCTGGGGTATCCAGACAAATCATTCCACTCCATACACCAGGCAGATCAAGGCTGCACATGTAGCTCAGTTTAAATGCCTCATGCCTCACACCACTACAGTGAGCTCTGCTTTGGCAGGATGTTCACACAGTGAAAATAAATTCAGGGGTGTCTCAATGTAGTACCTGGTTTTATTTATAAAACTGGCACTAAGATGTGGAATTCTTGTGTTTCTGTTTATCACGTTGCTGCCCCAAACCAGCAGCAGTTCTGCCAGCAGTTAGTTACACTGACCAAATTGTTTATCCATTGCTGTATCTTGATTCACTTCAGTGTCTTCTCTCCAGTGGTTGAGTGACATTTTTAAAATGCAGTCATGATTAGTAATTTAAAACATTCTATGTATTTCTGTGAAAACATTTTGCTGTAGCATTTGCATAGGTATCTTAAAGGTGATTTAAATGTAAAGAAGAAGAGACTCTTTTTCCGCACAAGGATTGTTAAAAAATAATTTTTAAAAAGTGTATCACACTGAGCCTCCAGGACAATGCAGAACCTGAGGATTGCAGTGGGTTGCAGCTGTCCTCTCCCACAGTATTTGGAGATAATGTGTGAGATAAGAAGTTGGTCTCAGACACAGCCAGTGGCTCTGGCTCAGTGCTGTGCTCAGTACAGCTGGAGGGGACTCAGGGTTGGATATCATGTGCTGCTGTGTGTTTGCTCTTTGTGATGTCTGTGGAAAGCACATGTGCTTTATTACAGTAAAACTATAAATAAGTGGGTTTCACGTGACAGATATGGCTTTCTGCAGTTANCATAAATAAGTGGGTTTCACTAAAATTCAGGTGACAGATATGGCTTTCTGCAGTTACAGTGATTCAAAAGTTTAAATGTTAAAGTGCTGCTGTGCAGTGCTAATGCTGCTTCCTCAGGCTCTGAGGCAAGGGAAGGCTTGTGGAGCACCATGGCAGCCCCTGCTGAGCTTGGCTGACTGTTGTGTGGGTTCTTCAAACTAGAATGTTGTTTCAGCTTAGAGGGAGACCTAGAGGAGAGTCCTGTTTTGTGGAAGTTCATAGAACACTGATTAGCAATGGGGTTGAAATATCTTCACTCACTTGGCTGCTTCTAGGAAATACCTGCTCAGTTCCTAAAGTGCATGTTTGAGTCTTCAATTTGTCTGAACACCTAGTAATGTTTTCTAGATAAATTAGGGTTTCTTCAGCCTATTTTAATATGCAGTGTAGTAGGTATCTTAAAAGAGCTGGGAACAAAGAAAGAAAACTGGGGAGAAGAAAGTGTAGCAGCTGATGATCTGTAAGTGAAATCAGATTCCTCTGAGAGGACTTCCTGGATTTTTCAGCTCCATTTGGCTTGCAGTAGGTTTTTGTAAATGTCAGAATGTCTGTGAAAGCATAACAGTTAATATGTGTAGCCTTGTTCTGTGGGTTCAGAATTTAGTCTAGAAGTAGCCTTTGTTCCTCTGTGCTGATGGAAGAACCTGGAGCTGAAAACTGATATGGTCTTCAGCACACAGGAGCTGCTTCTCTTGGAGGTGTTTCTTTCACTCTGTTCTGCAGATTTTGGCTTCACTGAAACTTTATTTACAAATGAGACCTTAAACTTTGCTAAACTTTCTTGGGCTTTTCTGTAGCACCTTCCAAGCATTTGTTCTGTTTTGAAGCAACTTAAATTATTATGGTTGGGTTTTGTGGGTGTAATGGTAATCTTGGATAAATGTTTTTTATACACAGTATAAACCTTACTTGCTTTTACTGAGCCCAGAGTTTTTAATCCTTTCCCAATTCCATGGCAGCATCTTTATCAAATAATCATTTTCATTCCCCTCATCAGTAAAATTCAGTAAACCCATCTGTTGGAAGCATTTGTCCCTTTCAGCTCTGTACCCCTTGGCTTTTCCCCCATGCACAGGGGGTGAGTAGAGCTGTCCACAGTGAGGCAGCACCGTGTGGGCTCTGCCCCTGGCTCAGGCTGGGGTCTCAGAGTTGTGTAAGAGAGTTGCTTCTGCCTCCTCCCCTCCTGTTCTGCCTCCTCCCCTCCTGTTCTGCCTCCTCCCCTCCTGTTCTGCCTCCCCAGCAGTGGCCATGTGTTGCAGCCTGAATAGCTTTAGCATGCTGATTGCTGAATTATTGCCTTCTCCTCCTCTCAGGGGTCACAGACCCAGTGGGACAGTGCAGATGTCACAGTGTGCAGTGCACAGGGCAGCCCTGGAGAGCTGTTGTGTTGGGAGCAGGTGTGATGAAGCCATGGAGCCAGCCTGGCAGCTGTGCTGCACCCATCCTGCTCCAGCAGAGAGCTTAACACAGGGGGATGTTGAATCTGGTGGTGTTTTCTGACTCTCAGAGTGTTTTATGTTACAGGACTACAAAGCTGATGAAGATCCTGCATTATTCCAGTCAGTTAAGACGAAGAGAGGACCTCTGGGGCCAAACTGGAAGGTACTAGGAGCTGTTGTTACAGCCTTATGAATTCTTTATCAGCAGAAGAACAAAGTTCATGGTTCCTTCAGAACTTGGCTCAGCTCCAATTGAGGAACAAATTTTCTGTGGCCCAGCACATCCCCCATGTGACACCCCAGTGACACCCCAGGAGCAGCACAGAGCTTGCCAGTACCCCCTGGCAGCCATCAGAATCTGTCCCAGGAGGGAATGGGCTGTGTGTGCCACACCAGAGATCCCCACTGGAACTGAGCAGCCCTGGAGTGAATCACAGGGAGTCTGTCAGGAACAGCCCCAAGTTACTGATTAGAATGTTGTTTTTCTGTAATAATGCTTAGAATCATATTTTATTATGATAACAACATAGTTAAATTTAATTAATTTACTATAAATGAATTATATTATCATTCTAATGCACTAATTAGACTTACAATTTCTAATAATTCAACTTTTAAAGTATTAAAACTTCTTTTTTATTATCCCCTAACAGAAGGAGTTAGCAACTGATGAGGAGTGTCCCAAAATGTGTGCTTATAAATTGGTGACCATCAAATTTAAGTGGTGGGGACTGCAGAACAAAGTGGAAAATTTTATACAAAAGGTGAGTACTTCTGCCTTTTGGGGCTGTGTTGATGTGGGGGTTTGAGCAGGAGCAGTGGTGCAGTTTCCTATTGCTCACAGCCAGGGAGTTCCTGTCCTTTTCCCCAGTCAAACCATTTGTGTCTTGGTTTGCTGCAAGTGGGGCTTCACTGGTAGTACCAGAACAATTCTCTAGGGAAAAAAACCAAAGTCTTCAGGAAGTGGCTGTTCTGGTTTGGCTGCTGCCACCTTGGAGCTGGAACAGATTTTAACAACACTCTTCATAATTCTCAAGTAATGTGAATGGCTGAACTTCCTTGAAACCCTTTTTTTGATAGTGAAATTTGTTCATTCTTTCCATGTTAAAGCATTTGAGAAATGAGGTGAATTTAAATTGGATCCAGGGGTGTGAGGTGGCTGAATCTAGCAGTGTGAAGCAGCACTCACTTGAAGGTTTTAACTCTTCAAACTGAGCAGCTGCTATCACTTCACCAGCCTTTAGCAAGTCCTACCTGTGATCTAATGCTTGTTTATCTTCTTAAAGCAAGAAAAAAGGATATTTACCAACTTCCACCGCCAGTTGTTCTGTTGGATTGACAAGTGGATTGAGCTGACCATGGAGGACATCAGGAGGATGGAGGATGAAACCCAGAAGGAGCTGGAAGCGGTAAGAAAGCTTTTTTTTAAGGCTCAGATGTGCTTCTACCTGCAGATCTATCTGTGCAGAAACTGAGGCAAGTTGTGTGGTGTCCATGCCTGTGTGTGTGTTTGGGCAATTGCTGATGAGCACTGTGGCCCCTTGAGTGCAGCCCCATGGGCTTCCAGCTCCTGCTTTCTGTGCTGTCTTAAGGTAAGTACCTCTGATGTCATTAAATGCAGGATGTCTGCCCTGACCACCTCTGTGTTTGTGGCACCACACCCATTGCAAAAGTCCCATTCAGGGCCCTTTTGCCACTTGTTGGTTGGAACTCAAAGCTGTCACTGTCCTGTTCCATCATGTGTCTTGCTTTGTTTCATTTCTGGTCATCACTAGATCTGATTACTTTTTCTCTTTGAGCATGTTTTCAAGCAAGTTTGTGTCACCTGTCAGCTGTTCCACTTCTGATTAGCACACCAAACCAAAGTTTTACTTCCAAAGTGAAAGTCAGTAAAATCAGCTGAGATCGTGTCAGTTTTCCTTCTTTAGTGGCTGTGAGGACCAAATCTGTGTGGCCTGATGTCTCGTGGGCTGATGTCTAGGAGAAAGCTCAGACTTAGGGCACTGTCACTGCTCTCTCCATTCAGAGGTAGAGCACCACCACAGGCTGGGAAGGAAGCCTTCTTCTGTGGAGTCTTTCCAGAACAGGACCTTTGGCATGAACCTTTCCCATGTCAAATCCTACTGGCATTTTTGCAGTTCTTGGATATGCAGTTGTGTTTCCTTCCCATTTTGACAATTGCTTCATGCCCCAAACCCAATCAGGTTACCCAGACAGTTCCAGTGTCTTGGTTCTTCCAAGACACAAAGTGTCTTCAGCTACAACTTGCTGTTTGCCTGGTTTGACCCATGCCAGACCCTCTAAGCTGCTTGCCTGAGGCTGCAGACCAGCTGTGGACAGGGGCCCTGTGACACATTCTGTGGTCTGTGCCTGGTGCATCTTTGCTCTTGGTACCAAACCAGCTGCAGCTGCTGCCTCCCCACTCGTGCTCTCCAGGGCCTTTCCAAGCAGTGTGGAACAGCCTGTGTTGTGTAGGGATGTTTCCTGTGTTTGGAAAAGTGTTTCTTCACAGTCCTGTGCTGAAGCACCAAATTCTCTTTTCCCATAAGCTGGAGGGTTTGGGTCAGCAGCCCCAGAATGTGCTTTGGACAAGGTTGGTGTTCACTCAGTCTTGCAGATCTTGAGCTCTCTCATGGGCATTTGGGTATTTTTGGCAGTTGTTTTCTCAAATCCTGGGAGTTTCTTCTTGAATTCTAATTTATGCCTGATCCTGTTCCTAGAGTCACCTGTTCCCAGGTGTCTGTGGAGGATGAAGTGTAACAGCTGTCCTCTCTAAACTGAATTTTGCCAGAAGGGTTCCCTTTTGCACATCCATAGTTCTTAATTTGGACTGAAACAGACTTTACCCAGTTTCCCTGAGCAAGGGTAGTGGCAGTGAGGAGTGCACACCAGAGGTGTGCTGGAGGGAGGCAGCAGAACCTGACACATCTGTGTGCATGGTGAAATTGTTCCTTTGTTTCTCTGTGGACTGTGGATGTTTTGTTTCACATTTCTCACTGGTAAGTAGCTCCTTTTAAATAGTATTTTTTCCCCAAAATATTTGCTGCTTTCTGAGTTCTTACCTTAAGCCAAACCCAGTTCACATGTCTCTGGGTGTAACATTTATCCTCATTCTTAAGCATCAAACGTATTTACTTAATATTTTCTCATTTTGCAAAATTGTTTTCTGCAAATAGATTGTTGTGTAAGATGTTAGTGTCAGGAATTTAGAATTCGTGTATTGTTGAAAAAGTTGGGTTGTTTTGGTTTGTTTTTTTTTACAAGATAAATGTATGATGTTAAACTAACCCAGATTTCTGTGGACATTGTGAAATGTGAGAGGAGTGAGGACCTACTGTCTTGGGGTTTTTCCAATTGTTGCAAGAGGGGTATCTACAAACACCTATAATTGATGCAATTTCCATGGGTTTGTAGTGCAGTGCATTATTGGACAACCTAAGGGCAAAAATGGCACTGCCAAATAATATGAATTCTAGTTTTATCCAAAATAATTTATCATTTTGTTTCATATTCAACTACTCCATCCATTGTGCTCACCAGTAACTGCCATTACACCACAAAGTGTGTTTTATGGCCAGGACTTCTGGGAAGTGTCCTCAGGGGTGAGGTGTGACACAGATATGTCCCTGCCCTGTCCCTGCAGTGGTCAGGAATGGACAGGGCTGCCCTAGGCAGTTCTGTGATGCTGAGAGCCAAAATAGGCACAAAGCAGGGCTGGCAGTGCATGTTCTTTCCCACACAGTGTCCTGGTATTCTTCCCCTCCTCATGAACACCTTTTCTTCCTTCTGCTCCGAGCTGATCTTTCTCTGGGTTCTGTGCACATTCCAGTTCTTTTGTTGCTCCTGTGCTTCATCTTCAGTCAATTTTTACAGTCAGGATCTCTGCTTTTGTTGCTTTCTGTTACTCTCTGAATCCTCATCAGTGTTCTTCCAGAGTTCCTCTATCCCAGTCCATCTTTTTATCACTGTTTATGTTTCACTTGGTGGATTCTGTCTCTGGCTGCTGGAGATGAGAAGCACCTCTGCTCCATGAAACATGCATCAGCTCATCAGTGCAGAGTAGCAAAGCATCAGGTCCAGCCAAAGCCCTGTGACCAACCTGTCTCGTGCCTGTGTGAGGGTAGAGATGCCACACTGGGTATCCTGAGCAGTGAATCCATGCTGGAGCATCGTGGGCTTGGTAAAAATTGAAGCAGCATTGTTTACAGCTGCTCTCCAGTTCCCAGGTCTCCTTGCCAAAAAGAAATACCATAGCATGGCCAAACCCCTTGAGCAGTAGCTGGTCCTGGCCCTGGCCAGGGAGAGGCAGAAGCTGGCCCTGCAGGTCATCCCTTGTCTCATACTAACCCCGGCGCGGCAGGTTCTGTGTGTGGAGCTCACGTTTTATTTCACTTCAGATGCGTAAGAAGGGTTCCGTTCGAGGCACTTTGGCTGCGGACGTCTAGAGGAGTTCTCTGTAGGTTCTGAGGCAAAGCGAGCTGTGTAAGTCAACTGCTGGATGGAAAAGGAGAAGAGGGATTAATGTTCTTTTGGATGGGAATTGCTAGCAGAAATCATCTTGATGTCCACATAACCCATGTGGGCATTACCTTCCTCCTGCTCGGTAGTGGTGTGGTGATCAGCAGGTGGGATTGACCCACGGTGCCCAGGGCACACCAGGTGGGCACTGATGCAGGCACTAGGGCTGGGAGCAGAATTCCTGCAGCGCTGGCCCTGGTGCCTGATGCTGGCCCAGTGCAGGCACCCGAGGAGTGGGATGTGCTGCTGTCGTGGCGATGGTGCTGAGCCCTGGCCCCTTCTGGGCACCAGTCACACAGGCCAGCATGGCTTTGCTGCACACTCAGGAGCAAAGGGATCTGTGGGCTTGGTCCCTGTCACTTAGGGAAGCTGTGGAGCATCACCTTCCAAACATTCTCAGTTCTTAGCAATGCAGTTCCACCTGGAACACTAAACTGTGTCAGAGCTGTTACTGCAGGAGCAGCTTCTCCAGGAGCTAGAAGCTCTTGGTGCTTGTGCCCAGCACTTTGGTGCTGCTGTTCCTCACAGGGACTGTTGTTACATCCCAGCCCAAGGGTGCCACATCCCACTGATCTGTGTGGGCTCCCCAGTGGAGGGAGCTGCTCCCAGCCCTGGGGGCAGTTCCTGGCCAAGGACAGCTCCCACTGAGATTCCCTCAGGAGCCGGCATTGCTTTGGTGTGACTCAGTCCCGGTGGTGTTGAGGCCCTGTCCTTCTTTTCCCTGGAGATAACCTCCCTGTGTGTTTGGAGCTGTGTCTGAAGAAGCTGCTAATGCAGAAATTGCACTTCCTCTCTCCACAGCTGCGTAACCAAGGCCAAGTGAGAGGAACGAGTGCTGCCAATGACGAGTGACGCCGGACGGACGCGGTGCCGGATCTTGGCTGTGTGTGTGGGTGCATGACTCTGTATATAACTACACACACACACATGCAGACAGAAGGGGTGGTTACAGTGTCTCTGGGTGCTATACCTGTCCTAGCAAAGATTCCAAGGAAACTGCTTTCATTATGTATACCCCAAGCAAATAAAAAAATCAACTGAGTAGTGTCATTTAAAGGATGAATTTTGCTAACTGGTATGTTCATGAATGTCAATACTGGACCAATTTCTGCCCTACTTGTTTTCTCTCCTGTCCAAGTCACTCTAACTCGCCCATCTCTCATTGTAAAGGAACACTCAAGTTAATTTCAGTTTTATGTCTTCCCTATGTGATGAGTTTTTGGAATAGGAACAATGAATGTATTTATAGCTATTTATTTCTGGATTGTCATTATCCTCTAGTCAAATCAGAAAAAAAAATTTCTATTAATGGAAATTGGAAGACTTTTACTGTTGAATAAGTTTAACCCAAACTTTACCCCCTCACTGATTTAAAAGAAAAAAAATCATGTTTTATTGGACTTTTGTACATTGAAATGCTAACAGTTTTCTTCATTAAAATTGGCAAGACTAAGGAAAAATGGTTTGTGATTTATAAAGTAATTTGCAACTTGAAATTTTTCAGAACCTGCTTTTTAGACAAGTACACTGACAGTACCTGTAGAGCATTTTCCAGTGTATCTTAGGCTGGGCAGTGAGGACAGGGTCAGCCCTTCCCTCCAGGAATTTTCCTGCCAGTGCAGTGGCTGTCATCCAGAGCTTCCCTTTGGAAGCCATGCAAGCATTCTGGATTTCACACACAGAAATGGAATATAAGTGTGATTTTAGCTGTTTTCATGTTGGAAATACACTTTGGGAGATGTAGACTTTCAGATCTGATGACAGTTTCAGTTGTAGCCCCTGACACATTTCCCTAATGTCTGTGAGGGGCTGATGTGTGAGAGCCCCTGGGATAAGAGATGCCTCCTGTAGGAAACTCCAAGGTCTTCAGCATGTTTAAGGAACTACTCAGAGCACATAACAGGGGGACGTTATCCTAATGCTTGTTAGATCAAAGAAAACTATTTTTAAAAGCACTAGTTAGATAAAGATCTATTAATGCCTGGTTTCCTCCCAGCACCCTTGGCAGGGCAAGCCTTGCCTGACTTCCCAGGAGGGATCTGATTTCTGTTACCATCAGTGACAAAACATTCCTGCATGGGCCAGGTGTGCTGTGCACCTTGTGCTGGTGCTGTGCACCTTGTGCTGGTGCTGTGCACAGTGGCACTGCCACAGCTGCCTGGTGCTGGTGCCTCAGCTGTGTGCTGCACACCCTCCCTGCAGCCCCACAGTAATGTGCTTGGTTTCCTTTCTGGGTTAGTTCAGTGGTTATTTGTCCTGTATCACCAGGAGGTTGGGTTGGTAAATGCAGACATGGCACACACACACACAGAGGTCATTAGGTACCCCTGGCACCCAAGGGCTCAGGTCTCAGTGCTGGAGTTTGTGTCCTGCCATTTTTAATGTGTTGCAATGCAGAGGGAAATGGGCCCTGTGACTTCCATGGATTTGGACTAGTTGTGAAAATTTGAGAGAATCTTGTAGTGAATGTACAATGTTTAGTTTCCTTTGGCAGTCTCTGGTGTGACTGACAAGTAAAGCAGGCAATGAAATTTAATTAAATAAATTTGATCATAAAAAGCTCTGTCTCTTATCTCAGGCACTCGCATTTTGCTCCTGAGCTGCTGTTTGGGGTGCCAAAGGCTGCTCTCACCTGGGGCTGGGTTTGGTTTGGGATTTCAGGCTGAGCAGCACCTGGAACTGTGACACTGCTGAGCAGGGAGAACTCTGCTGTGCCTGCCCAGGGAGCTGCTGGGCTGGAGGAGGGGCTGCAGGTGGAAGGTGCTGAGGGGCTCCTGGGTGTCCCTCCCTGGGTTCCCATTCCTGGGGCTGGCAGAGCTGCCCCCAGTGCTGCCTCTGGGGCAGGGTTCTGCCTGCTCAGGTTGTGCAATCATGGTAAATGCAGAATTGAATTCTGTCTTTACTACCAGCTTGTTTAGCTTCCAGATGGTGAACCAACAGGAAGCAGTGGAAGTGTAACGTAGTTTTGATGTAATGGATATGTAAACGTGATAGTTATTCACTGCAATAGACTGCTGGGAACCATATTCCAGCAGTAACCTTTGAAATCCATCACTTGGCTGTACACAAGTGGGATCTAAAGGGGACTTGTAAGGAATTTGCTTTTTTTTTGGAGGATTTTTAATCACTGAAAAGAAAGAATTATTTCTGTCTTTTACCTTTACACATTGACTGAGAAATGTCAGGGAAAAAAAATCTGCTGTGATTTTGGGTCTTTTGGGATTTTCCACCCTCAGGCCTTTCTAAATGCTCTCTGAGCAATCTGAAAATGTCCTGTAAGACAACTTATTCTGCATTTCCAAGCCTCAGTCGATTCAGCCATGTTTAGGATCTACATCATATCCTTGAAATGCAGTGCCAGGGTTTTATGGTAAAATCTGGAGCGCGGGGCTGCTGCTGTGGTTTTTATTCAGTTCATACAATTCAAGTCTTTTCCATTGAAAGAATTGTGTGTCTTGATAAAGTCATTGGGAAAAGATTTTCTTTGAAGTTTTGTAACTTTTAATGAAAGACTTTCTACTTGCTTGAATTGATATGGAAAGTTAATTTTCATGAACGGCATATAATTGTCGGGAAGCAGAGATTATCCAGAGTGATGGCTGCAGACATTTTATTGCTGGGAGCCTCCTCTTCTCCTTGTTGCCTGCTGTGGGCAGAATTCAGTGTGCAAACCACAGAGTTCTGGCATGCACAGTAGTTTTAAAGATTATAATGATAATGTGACAAGCCCAGGTTTTGGAGGCAGATTTTCAATTTGCCTTCCACCTGAGGCATCACCTGCATGAGGACCCTTCATGTGGGTTAAGTGAAATCCTGTGTTGCTATCCCTGTCTCCTCAGCAGAGGCTGTTTGAGATCCCAGCCCCTGGCAGTAGGGCCAGGCCTGGTGTGAGGGGAGGTGATTTCTTTGCAGTGCACCTGAAGACAGAGTCCAGAGGTATTTCTGCCACTGCCCTCTGCCTTTTTTTGCTGGTTTGCTGTTACTTGTTCTGATACTTGCAGTCACTCTGTTCTGCTGCTCTTTCCCCACTTTTGCTACTTATGCTGTATTTTTAAAAAACCTCTCAGCAGGCACCAGCAGAGCCTCAGATGTGCTGTTGTTACCCTTTAGGGACAATATCTGCCATCCATGCTTCAGAGCAGCCTTGGATTTCTTATTGCTATAAGCACAAGAAGCCCTAATTTAATATGAAAACTTTATTCCTTATTCCCTGTTTCACTCCTGAGCCCCATCTACCTTTATTCTTTATTTTTTCTCTCTAAACTTACATGGCTTTCTGGTTTAGAATTGCATATCCAAGACACACAAGAAATTTGAGGTATTTGTTGAACCTGAAATATAGAGCTTCTCCAATCCCAGCTAAAATCTTGATACGCTTATTTACCAAATTTCTGTTTTATAAGCTTGGCTTTAGCACCCTCTAGAACAACACCTAATGCTGTTGCTCCTTTAAAGGCTCTGTCTCCCTTGTTTCTCACACAGAGACACAGTCCAAGGTAAATTAAAGGAATGTGATTATCAGGACTTCTGAAAAACCCAGTAGTCACTGGCTAAACTGCAGTGTAAAAAGAACTGAGCTACACCAACATGGGAAATCCCTGAAAAAGGCTGGGAGCAAAATGACCATAATTGAAATCTGAAAGCAGCAACTTCATAAAGAAGTAAGCGAAGAGGCGGCTCTTTGTAAATGATGATCTAAAAAGTGTTCTGGGTTGTGAGACCTCATTTCAAATGTATTCATTAAATAATATTTGAATCATTTAACAGTTTGAACTCTACTGCACTGCTAATATCTTCAGGGTTTTTTTTTTCTGCAGTAACAAAGGTGCCTTTGTTCCCGCTCAGTGCTCGGGCTGTGCCTTGGATATTAGTTGGAAACCTGATCACCCAACATCACTCCCAGGCTGCGAGTACAATGTGAGTCGTCTGCAACCCGGATTAAATCAGGCCCTTTGTACAGATGCTGAGGGGCCGTGATGGTGGAGGAGCGATGGTTATGGGCAGCAGGAGCTCGTTAACCCTTTGTGCCTCTGGCGGGGAGATGGGAGGTTTGGGGGAGGCTGTCAGAGAGGAGCGGGGGCAGCCGGGCCACTGTGAGGAGCAGCCAATGGTGCCGGAGTAATTCCTACTGAGAGCAAAGAATTCTTTAAGAAGGGCAGGTGAATTCATGCTGCTGGACCGGGTGCTCGCTGCCTTGGGATGTCTCTTCACTTTAAATCAAGTGCCCCTGTGTGTGGGCAGGGGCATTTGATTTAAATTGGAAAAGTCAGGACTGTGAGCCAAGGTTCACCAGTGGCTCAGGAACGCACGTTGTGCTGTTAAACCTTATGAAGTAACACGATAAATAATAAACACAAGAGCAGCTTTATTTGCCTGGTGTTTGAGTTCTGGGCCCCGTGGTCTCGAGCATCCCTGTCACCCCAGGAGGTGCAGTGTGTTCTCCAGCAGAGCCACGAGGTCCCAGGGAGCCCGGAGCCAGCGCGTCCCCAGCCCCGAGGCCGGAATGGGATGGATGGCAGGGTCAGCAGGGGATGCTCAGACACGCAGCCCTGGGGGAGCTTCTCCAGGAGAAGCCAGCCTGGTCCCCAGGGGGTGACCTCCTGAGAACCAGTGACTTCCAAACCTGCACCCAGTGGCCCCGCTGTGCCCAGCACTGTCCTGACAGAGGCAAGGGCAGGATGGGACCGTGTCCTGTGGCATCCCAGGGGATGGCAGGATGAGGAGAGGAACCACCAAGGCAAGTGCTCTCGTGAAGCTAATACTTAGGGGAAATTAAGTCATCAGGACTTTATAAAACACCCTCTGGCTCTCTCCTTTCACAGTAATTCAATTTATAAGATGATGAAAAATGAATTAACTTTGGTGGTTTTCTGGCATCACCCACAGTGAGCCAGACTTTCCAGATGCTCCAAGATTGTTCTTGCTCCACCACACTTATATAAATTCCCACCTGGTTCAAGTTTAGGAAAACAGCAGAACAAAGTTGGTCACACAAACTCCACCATAAAACACTGAGGAGAGTTAAACACTGATTAGCCGTACAGAGAGTGCCATTTTGTCATTTATGTTTCACTGAGCTATTTTAGGAAACATAAAACTTTTACTTTTCCTGTAGTCAAACTAATTCACTACTACTGTCTATTTCTGTTGTGTTATATATATATATGTGTATTATATATATGTGTGTGTATATATATATATATATATAAAATTTCTTTTTAAAATTCCCAATACCTGATCCTACATGTGTGTTTTAGGGATGGGAATTTGAAGGGGAAAAATAAAAGCCCAAGCAGTGGACTGTGCTATGGATAGGAAAAATTGCTTTAAGCTTTCCTATGTTTTTACTAATGTAGACTCTCAGTGTTGTATGATTTTAGCACTATCCTGTTTTTTTAGTCATCCAAATTATATGTTCAATCAAAACATATTTTTGGTGTTCATTATATGGACACCACAGTGCCCCATGTGCTGCAAAAGTTTTCACCAAAGTGGCATAAAGGGCACCCAGTATACTAAATTGGCAAAAAAAAAAAGCTGTTTTCAGCAATGGAAAACTCTATTGATATTGTGGAAATATCATGATCCACACTGAGGAACCTGTAAACCCAAACAGGAAAATATACAGCTTAAGGTTGCAGCCATGTAAAGGAACTAAAACCAATTGAACCAACCTTGCAGAAGAACCAAACAGGAAAATCCCTGTGAAGGGCTAAGTTCTGAAATTGCTGTCTAACCCTATGGGAAATGACTGAGATGGTTTTAGTCCCTTAACTCTGTTTATTCAGCTATGCATTTTTAAAAATGGGAAGCAGAAAGTGTCTGAAGGGATTTGGTTCAGTCTTTTCAGAAACCACATTGTTGGTAAAACTAAGCATGAAATTTTTACACCGGCAAGGTGAACTTCCCAGAAACTGAATGCAAATCAGGTTTCGCAGATGAAATTGTCTTTAATCTCAATTACAAACCATGTCACCTCCAGACACTCAAGCAGGGAAGGACAAGGAGTGGCAGAGGTCGGATCACTGGAAGTGCCTACATGTCTCTCTCTTTAGCTGGTGCCTCCCAGCTCAGCAATGTGACCGTGCTGGCAGCAAATCCCTGTGAGGCACCATGTGCAGGGCAGGTCTGCCCGCTCCGGGCACAGCTGGACCTGCCCAGAACAGAGCCCTTCCATACCCAAAAATCCTGCTGTTCTCAGGAGCTTGGGCAGATGCACACAGACAGACACTGTCCCCAGAGGAGTGATGCCTTCCCTCAGGAGCTGGCTCTGTGCTCCCTGCACTCACAAACTCATCAAATGATTTTACACGTTTGCCTCTTGTGTCCGTTCCACCACCACGTTCACTGTAGATTGAGAGACAGGAGATAAAATAGTTTCCCTAAACTGTTGCAGGCAGAAATGCTGAAAACTTCCCTGAAAATGTCAGCTGCCAGATTTGGAGACCTATCCTTGAAAATATTACAATTCCTTTCACCGAATATCCCTGCTAGGAAGGGAAATCCCTGCCAAGAGAAACCCATCAGCTCTTTTGTGAAGTGGCTGTTGGGAGCCTCTGCTCCAGGGACAGAGCCCATCCCCGGGCTGTGTGACAAGGAGCAGGCATTGGTGGCACCACAGAGGACAAGGGAGTGGCCACAAATGAAGTACCTGAAGCAGCACTAAAGGCAGGACACCTCTGGAGAGCTGGGAGTGCAAACACCGCAGAGAAGTGAGCTTGGGTTCTCTCCATGTCAGGGTTTAAGAGGCTCTTGCTAAGGGCTGGCTGAGCTAAAGTGTCTCGAGCATATGGGCTTATTTTGTGCAGTTTCTGTGGTGGTTTCTTCGTTAGATTTTCAGTGGTAATGAGCCCACACAGTAGATTGCTGGAGGGAGAAAAAAATCATTCTGAATAGGTTTGCTGAATAATTATGAACTGAGCTGAACTCTTACATTTGCTTACTAATTGTATGGTCCGTGATGTTTTATGTATGATGCATTCATTTTGTTAAAAAGGAATTTTTTTTCTTCTTTTTGCTGAGCAGCAACTTTTCTAAGTGCAAGTTAAACTGACACAGTGGAAAGAGCTGGATTTAAGTCTGATGAATTGATGTTGTTTGAATTATTTTTTTTAAACATCAGTCCCACTATTTGGTTTTCAGAGCTTGCAATATGAAACCCAAAATTGTGCTATTGTCTGGAGAGTTGAAATAAATGAATCCCCTCAACTTTGGATTTGGCAGGCACAATTACTATTGTTAATTTAGAAAATAATCCCCAGCAGCTACAACTATTTAAATAATGCCTTTCCTTGCTTCCCTCAAGATGACCAAAACCCCAAGAATGAAAGTAAAAATATGTTTTATAAAATACACTTTTCACTGCTTGGTCTGATTGAGAGAGGCTTCCTTCTTCGTGGCTGGGGACTGTGACCCTTTGTGACACAAATGACCTGACAGGGCTGGCCCCAGCCCAGGGCCACGCTCCCACCAGTGCTCCCAGCCCCGAGCCGGACACCAGGAGCTGTGGGGCAGGCTGGCAGCCCCAGAGCACATCTCCTGTTAGAAACAGGCTGAGCCACCTTCCCACCTGCACACCACGGGCCAGCAGAACCTCGCAGCTGCTATCCGACCTTGCCTTTCCAAGCAGCTCACTGTTTTTACTGCCAGAACACTCAGGCTGGGATTATTTCCATGTTTGCCATTGTCCAGCTATAGACACCATGTGGCTACCACAAGTCCACAGAAGGAGTGGTGCTGGGCGAGCTGGGCCAGGCCAAGGGTGGGATGAGACTGGGGTGGCTCTGGAGGGAGCGCGGCTGAGCCGCTGGTGCAGCGCACGGACTCGAGGTCCAGGCTGCAGCCCCGAGGGCGATGTCGCCGCTGGGCTAAGGGCCGTTCTGTGCCCATGGCGAGGAGAGGCTCGGGAGGGAGCGGCGGCATCCCGGGGCGGTGGGCTGCCCGCCCAGGGCCCCCAGGAAAGCGGCAGGACGGGCCGGGGAAGGGAGCGGCGGCGGCGCCGGTGCCCCAAGACGAATCCGAGCAGCCCCGTCCGGCGACTCCGCCCGACATCCCCCGCACCCGACCCTGCCCTTCCGCGGCGAGGAACGCTCGCT
>WBNO01006776.1:180469-212552 GCA_013400575.1 Peucedramus taeniatus
AGTTTCCCCCGCCACCCCCACCACGGCCCGCTGCCAGCAAGCTGGGTGCCCTCTCGCTGGGCTCCTTCAGCAAGGCGGCCAGCAAGGACAATGTCTTCGGGCAGAGCTGCCTGGCTGCCCTCTCCACTGCCTGCCAAAACATGATCGCGAGCCTGGGCGCTCCCAACCTCAACGTCACCTTCAACAAGAAGAGCCCGGCCGAGGCCAAGCGCAAGCTCAGCCAGGCCGAGCCCGACCCGCCACCTGCGGCCCCGGACTACTTCCCAGCAGGGCCACCAGTAGGTGGGGGTGGCACGGGCAANGGGAAGGCGGGTGGCGGGCGGGGTCGGGGTCGCCGGAAACGGGACAGTGGGCACGTCAGCCCCGGCACGTTTTTTGAGAAGTTCTCAGCTGCCGAGGGCGGGGGAGCCGGTGTCAGCCCAGGGCAGCCGGCAGTGCCGGTGGCGGCGGGGGCCCCGCCGGGGGCTGCGGGCGCTGAGCGCGGTGGAGGCACCCCTCATGACAAGCCCCTGACCTCACCGTCCTGGGGCAAGGGCAGTGAACTGTTGCTGGCGGAGCAGCCCGACCTGATGTCCTCCCTGGACAGCGGCATCCAGAGCGTGACCAAGTCAGACGGCAGCTCCCCGCACGTGGACTTTCCCGACGAGGTCAGCACCAGCTATGGCAACGAGGACGAGGTGTCCTCCAGCTCCGACAATGCCACCTCCAAGCCCACCCGTAGCCCGCTGCTGGGTGGTTCGCCCAAGCTGCCCCGCGGGGAGCACGCACTTCTCAACGGACAGAAGCCCCTGGCCCTTGGCCTTCTCAGTACATCTACCTCGACCCCCGACAGCTATGGGCTCAGCACCACGGCGGGCGCTCACCCTGGCACGCCAAGCATGGAGCAAGTGCGGACCCCCACGAGCACCTCGGCCCAGGATGAGATCCACCCCCTGGAGATCCTGCAGGCACAGATCCAGCTCCAGCGGCAGCAGTTCAGCATCTCGGAAGACCAGCCCTTGGGGTTGAAGAGCAAGAAGGGGGAGTGTGCGGGGCAGAATGGGGACAGTGACCTGGGCAGCTGCTGCTCGGAGGGTGTCAAGGGCACCATGAGCACCATCGACCTGGACTCCCTGATGGCAGAGCACAACTCCACCTGGTACCTGCCTGGAGA
Source organism: Peucedramus taeniatus (assembly GCA_013400575.1). Classification (NCBI taxonomy): domain Eukaryota; kingdom Metazoa; phylum Chordata; class Aves; order Passeriformes; family Fringillidae; genus Peucedramus; species Peucedramus taeniatus. Next base: position 181,623 of record WBNO01006776.1, read on the forward strand.
GAAGGCCCTGATGGAGGGGCAGGAGGAGGACAAGCCCATGGCGCCCTGGGAGAAGCCCAAGCCCCCGAACCCCAGCAAAGAAGGTATCAGTTGTCCCCCATGGGTGCTGGCACAGGGGTAGGGGTGGTTGTGGGCTGCTTGGGGAAGGGGACATGGTGAGGGTGCAGCTCTGGTACTCTGGGCACACACTGGCTCCATCCCAGTCTGGGCTGGGGCTGCAGGATGCTGGGATGCTGGGTGGCTCTAATGGGGGGGGCAGTGTTAGGGACAAAGTGCCTGCTGCCTGACTGGCCCAGGTGACGACTGCGCCATGGCATCTCTGCTGCCAGCCCTGTCCCCATCATGCCTCCTAGAGAATGGGCAGGTGGGGATGCTGAGCTGAGGGGCTCCCAGTGAGCTTCTCCTGAGCTCCCGGGCCTGGGATGCTGCAGAAGGGAACTGCAGCCTGAGGTTCTGAGCAGAGGGCTCCTGCAGGGTCCCACCAGGCATGGGGTGCTGAGGAGGGGACTCCCACAGAGCCTGGTGCCAGCTGAACCTTCCAGCCACTTTCCCAAAACTGTGATCGAGGTTTTCCCTAACCACAAAAACATGAATCTGGTGGTAGTTCTGCTCCTTCAGGTCCTGGTGCCCCCTGCTTGCATTTGGAGCCCACAACAGTGTGATACTGAACTGAACGGCTTGTAACAAATTATTTTTGATTTAACTGAAAAGCAGTTTAAAATAAGGCTCTGGATCTGTTAGTGTAAAACTTGCTTAGTTGACAGATGTTTAATTTTGACATTAGTTGTCATTTTTGATCCTTTCTTGTGTCCAGAGGGCATCATAATTCCCCAGGCTTAGAAAAAAATATTTTAATGGAAAACCCTCTATTATAAAAGCTGTTTAAGATAAGGATGATTATAGATTCAATTGGTTTCTATTTTATCTTATCAAATCCCTGTTTTGCAACCTGCCTAGCTGTATGTGTGATTGTTACAATGCGTGCACATGCTGTACCTGCTATCTGAGGGCAGGCGGGTGGCTTTTGGTGTGCTAGAAATACATGTGTGCAGTTTACACAATATAAACTCATTATTTGTGCCTAGGAAAGGTGGTACTTTGGTACTGCAGTGTAGTTTGAAATTGTTTTCATTATCTCTGGTAGTAGAGACTGACTTTTTACAGCCCTCCACATTTAGTAATTTTGCTGAGAAAGTTGTTGGTGAAATTAGAAGGGAGCTGGTTAGGAAACTGGGCTGTTTCCTAACCTGGTTCTGGTTGGCTTTGCAGCTTTGGCTTTCTGAAGCGTGAATCCTAGCCCCCACGGTTTGTCTCTTTGTTCATGTTTAATGCCCAGCGCAGGAGACTCTCATTTCGAGCAGAGTGTTTAGCATGCACGGCAGACCCGAGGAAGCCCATCAGCATTCTCCATGCTTCACCCAGGCAAGGACATAAATTGGTTTGTTTGGGGCCCTTCTTTTCCATTTTTAAATGGAGTTGCACACAGCATCCTTCCTGGCCCCTTCTCTTTTATTGTTTCTTGTACACAACATCTAGATCTGACTGGATCAATAGCTAGTTAGCACAAATCACAGTTCCTGTTACTTCTGCCTTGGCAGGCTCAAGCACATACATACGTTCTCTCACACCACATGCACCCCGTTACGTGTGCACTTTCACACACACACACAGATCTCACACCGTGCTGTGTTTAGAAATAGATTTTGAAATAATAACTTCTTCCCTAGATCTCGACTTCCTGGATGAAAAAAGAAATCCCGAGCAGTGATTTAAAAGGAATCCTGAGCAGCGATTTAATTCTGAACAGCACATTTATTAAAAGTGTAATTTGGTTTAAAATGATCTATATTTTGTGTGTGTGTGTGTCATACGGAGCGATGCTTCTGCAGCGTCTTTTAACAGCACTCCTCCAGTCACTTTGATCACAGCTATTCTTAGTAACAGCTAGTGAAAGAAGTAATTGCTTTCTGGTCGCGATAACCACAATGTTGGTGTTAAAACAGTTCATCACTTGGAAGGAAAACCATTTAATCAGTGTTCCTATATAAGGATATGTTTTAGTATTTCAGAGCCTTAACATAAAATAGCAAACCAGTTCCACAACAATGCAGAGGCGCTCGGGTTGGTTCATGCTTTAGTCACTTGAGGGATTTGAATGGGCTGGTTCCTCGGATGAGGAAATTTATACAGACTCACAGAGAATTTACTTTAACTGTTGTTGGAGACGATAAAGATACAATGGGTGAGACAAAACAGGCTGTTCACCTCGGTCAGTAGAAATAATTAAACATAACATTGCCATACCCCTGAGCATGTGAAACTGTGTTTAAGAAAAGGCTTTCTTTAGACGTGGGCTGAGATTTTAAACCTTCTCAGTCGTCTGGGATTTGCAGTGTGGTGTTTGTTCCAGCAGAAACCCAGTGTCCGGGTGGATGCGCAGGCTCCGGACAGCGCTCCTCTGAATTCAGGCAGTTCCTCGGCGTTCCGTGCTGGAAGGTGGGCACCGTTTTGGGGCTGGGCAGCTTTAGTGAGAGCAGCATTAGACCCGGGGTGCTCTCCAGTGGAGGCTTGTTTGGGGCTTCTGATTTACACCTGCTGTGAGAGCGGTCGGGGATTTATTCCCACTGTGGCACTGCTGCGATTGGCACCGGTGGCTCCTCAGGTGCCGGGGAGGTGGAGGAAGAGGAGGTGGAGGAAGGGGGCAGCTTCCCCTCGGTCCAGTGCTGGGCACTTTGTCCACTGCCTGCCACTCTTCAGGACCAGAGGGTCCGACTTTGCTGGCCATGAAGGAAAGAGCAGGCTCCCCAAAACACAGCAGGATCAGGAACTTCTCAAACACTCTGTCAATACGCAGGTTATGGGGGAAACAACTTGAGTTGTTCTAATGGCTGTTTAGATTCCTCGGAGCTCACCTTTTTTCCCATAGTGGCGTTAAAAGGATTTGCTGATCTCTGGCAGTTGTGTGAGCTGTGGGTCTGGAGGTTGCTGAGAGCAGACACCGGTGCTGCGAGCGGTGACACCTCCGGCGCTGGCCTGCCGCGAGCTCTGTGCGTGCGTTCACGTTCCATTTCGGAATGTAGCATTAGTAATGCTGCCTGGACATGGCTCTGCCCTGAAATGTGTTTTCTGTAAGGAGTTTTCTCTGATGCATCATTTCTTGTACCAACATGTTTTGTGTGAAGGAGCTGGTAGGTTTTGGGTTTTTTTCCCCCCTGAAAATGCTTTCTAGAATTTCGTGTTTTCCTCTGCCTAGCAGCTTGAGCTGGGAGTGAGAGATAAATAACACTGAGTCTAGAGGGGTTGTCTTGACTTCCAACACCACAGCTCTAGCTGACAAAGAATAACCAGTTCAAATTCACTTAAAAATCTGGGGCCAGTTTAATGGGGTTTTGCTTTTCGTGGTTTGACAGAACCAGAACAATTTCCCCTTCAGTGAAATGTGTATTAGTATTCTTTAGAAACCCAATAATTAAGTGCTGGTGGGGTTTTGGTTTTTAGTTTCTAATTGAAATTTTGAAAGTCCCATACTGCAGATGTCAGGTGAAGACATCAGTATGTACCTAGAACTGTGCAGGTGTTGGTTGGAAAGGATGGGAGTATATTTTGCTGCTCGGTGGCTGTTGGGCTTGTCAGTCCGGGCTGATGGGCACGTGCCACGCAGCACCGTTAGCCTTCATCTGTGAGTTTTTGTTAATATTTCATTGTTACACTGAACCTGTCACTGGAATGAGCCCACAGGCCAACCCTCTTTCTGGAGCAGTGTGTAACATCTGTGAATTACTAGAAATATATTAACAAAGGTCAAATTTGGTCCAGATGCGGCCGGGAGCCTTTGTTTTCTTTCCCTTTCCAGTGCATTCTGCTGCCTGCTTTATTTTAAACACTGCTTAGTTCTTTTAGAGGCTTTACCAAGGACTGTGTTTGTTTACCGGGACTGAGTTTGTCAGACCTCTGATGAGGTTTTTCAGGCGCTGAAGCCTCACTGCAAGCGATGTGCTGTGAGCGGCTGTGTTTGTAGTGAGCGCTGTGGAAGCGAGTTCAGCAGCAAAGCTCAGCGCCTTTTCCAGCGAGGGGGCTGTGATTCCCGATGCTGCTTTGTTTGTCTCACTGGGCTGCTGAAACTTACACAATTTTAAAAATTTAGTGAAAAAAGAAGCTATTGCCTTTGTCTTGAAGTTACACAATAAACTCCACCTACATCGAATCTATATCTTTATTAAATCATCTGGATTAGCAGTCAGAGTGATGAGGGAAGAACGCTCCCGCTGCTTATCCTGGGAGAGTTTGGTGTGCTTTAGATTTGGATTTAATATGACGTTTTAAACTTTTGTAACCTGTTAAAAAAAAATTAACTGGAAGGGTTGCTCCTGCTTGGCCTCATGTGAATGATAGAAATTCTCCATTGTTTACCTTGACTGACTATAATTTTTAATATTTTCTACTAGAAAATAGTTCTGTTTAGAAATATTTTCCTTTGTTTTATAAACATTCTGTAGCAGTGAGCTTGTCGACCTTTATGGCATATTTTAGAAAAAGCAAGGGACAGAATTTTCAGTAGTATTTCACTTGCTGTGATATGCTAAAATATTTAGTGCAGGAAGTGTGTAAATTTACTGGCATTTCAGTAACAACTGTAGTCACTATTTGCCTTTGCATCCACCGTCTGTCTGGCTATTAATGTTTGCTCTCTAGATTTACCTGTTCTCATTTCAGTGGACAATCTAGCTGTGTTTGAATTAATGCAGATTACTTATCTTGTTTGCATCCTGGTGCTTCCTTGCCCCAAAGTCTGCTATTTTCTGATGGCCCACTCAGTTGCAAGGCGAGTTTTAATGGGGTTGTTTTGTACACACTTGGTGTGAGGATCTGCGTGAGACAGACTTTGAGGGAGATGTTTCTTGAAATTGGTGTGTGAATGTGCTTCAGATCTTTATGTATGATATAAAAGAAAATGAATTAGACTTAGTATTTATATATGAGCTTGGATGACAGCATAGATTTATTTTGATCTGTGATGTATTACACCATGTCTCCCCTTAATTTTTAAGGTACAATACCTGTTTTTTTTTTTACCAGTGACCTAGTGGAATGCTTGACCATAGAACTGCAAATAATATTTTGATAAAAAGTGTTATTAATTAGCAATGTCTATAGATAAAATTTGTTGTTACTTGTGTAGAACAAAGAATAAGGCATCAAACAAAAGTCTAACCTGAAACTAAATAAGCTGCTTTTATTTGAACCAGCTGACTCCCAGCCTCGGTAGTATTCTATACCAGGGAAAGGTTTTGGTACAGTAAAATGCCTTTATGTGGCCATATAAAATTTTAGTACTAGACAAATTACTGTACATTTTCAGTCAGTGGTTTCTCGTGTATTTCTGTTAAATCTGAGTGTGAGGAGAGTCTCCTCAGAAAGTGCACAGTTCTAAAATGAATCTTCAGGTGGCCTAACATGTATGCTTTGTTAACGCTAAATTTACCGAAATATCAGAAGCCGTTTAATGGCATAATTTCTCAAGCACATTGAGAACATTGAAAGAGACCTGTCAAAACTGTAGGCAGAGGATCACTCCCTGTTTTATCTCTAATATAGAATAGATTGTCCTTGTGCATGTTTTGGACTGGAGCGTGTTGGATGCAGGCAGTGCGGGCGGTGGGCGTCAGGCGCTGGTCGCCACCTCGCCATCGCGCCGCGGCTCCGGCCCGCGCCCGCCTCCCTGCCCAGCTTTCCCATTGAAAAATCTACACCCTTGAAAAGAAAGATGTTTGCACCTGTAAACACATGATTAAGGTTTGCAGGACACGTTTAAGATTGGTGTGTTGTTTATTTTTATATATGAAATTGTTTTGTTTTTCGAGAGGCGTTTTTAAAGGAGAGCCTCTGTTAGTGAGGGCTGTTCAGAACATGGCTGGCTGTTGCACCAGATCTTGGGTAAGAGATGTGGGGAACCTTATGGAAATTAAATAGGTGAAGCTGTGGAATCACCCAGGAAATTGAAGGTCTGTCCTCACTTTCCTGGTCTTGGTTAAAATCTAACCAGTTTTTAACTCAGTTTTTAAAATGTGATTCTGAATTTTTGCTGTTCTGTAGACAGACCCAGTTTACACACAGTGATTAGATGACTGGCTTATGTAAAAATACTGCGATTCTTTGTAGTTTGCTGCTTTTCCTTTGCCAGATGCTTTTGTGTTGGTGCAGTTAAAACATTCTGAGTTATTAGTGGCCTTTTAATACAAACGATTTGGGTTTTTTTTACAAATTTAAATATATTTTATGGATTGTGTGCCAATGTCCAAAGTCAAATGCCTTCTAAATTTAAAGCTGAGAATTGAACAGCTGGAGGTCTAATCCATTAATTTTTACAAGCTGGCTTTCTTAATACTTCAAAGAGAACATCTTAGATGATACTGCTTTACTGTTCCCCTCTTCAGCACCCCTTCTTCTCCTCTCCCTGCCAGTGCCCTCTCCTCTAAGGCTTCATGTTCTGCTCATCTCCTGGCAAGTGACAAAAGCATCTAGATGGGGTGAATGCATTTTCCTTCGTTGATGTAATAAGTTTTAAGACTCGATGGTCTAGAAATGTGCCCTTCTTAGTGTTGCACTTTTAATCCACTCTAAAGCAAAAATACATGGTCACCACTGTTCTGTGTTTCTTTCCTATACTTGAGTTATTTTTTTGTAACAGCACAGGCATTGTCATAGGAGTATTTTTCCTCTGTGCTTGTGCCCTTTCGAGACGCCTGACTCACACGTAGGGCACATCCCTCTCAGGAGGATTGGGTCTGATCCATTTGGAAGTAACGTTTTCCCAAGTTTTGCCTTGCCCTTTTGGGCAGGAGCTGCTCTGGCGCCGGCGCCGCTCCCTGGGACGCACGTGCGCATCCGTCAGGGGCAGCTCCCGAGCAGGAGAGCTCAGCAGGCTGAGGTGCTGCCCAGACCCTGCAGCGGGGCACTTTGTGTCTGTTTGTTTTCAATTCCAGCAAATCTTTTTGTGTCTGTTCAGTGTTCTAACGTAACACCACCAAGCATGACGCTGGGCGGTCTACATTTTTTATTAGCTTTTAACATTAGTCAAAAAAACCTTTTTTTTTTTTGGTTTGGTAAGCAGAAATCTGGTTACGTTTAAGTGCTGCTTTGATAGATTTTTTACATTGAAATAAATACAGTTTATTTGAGTTTAAACACAGACAACACGTGTAGGAGCTCAAAGGGCTCTGCTAGCTCTGACTGTGAGCGATGAGAGAGACGTGCCACAGTCCTGCTCCCGTGGCCACTTTGTGTGAACTTTGGGATATTTATCTTTTTTTTATCCCCCTCTGTGTTTTTGGAGCATTTAAAATGCAGAATGAAGAACTTTGTTTTTTTTCCTTTTAACTCTCCTACCTTCAGTTCTGACTGCTGGGCCTTTAGGACTTGATCCCCTTGATCCCAGCAAAGCCTGTGATCGGTCAGTAGTTGGAAGACAGCAGGGTTTTTTTGTGGTAAAATATATGTTTTCAGAGTTAAGTCTGCATTTAATTAATTTTGTGAATTAGTATTCACAAAATACTCGAAAGCATTCTGTTGCTAATAGAAAGATCATCCTGAGGCTGGGGAAGCACAGTTAATTGAAAAAGCAGCCATTTGTAAAGTGAAGAAAATTTTAAAACATTTCATACCCTAATTAAGAATGTACTCCTGAGTTAAAATTGAGAATATTAATTTGCTGTGCGAAGCAAATACACCACAAAGCACTGGAAAGAGTCATATCCTTCCTTCCTCCTTAATCCTCTCCCAAAATGCAGTTTCAGAAGAAAGGCATGACTTTTTTCTTTTTTATAATGTAGCCTGAAACCATTTTGCTAGAAAGATGTAAATTGATCTATTAACATAGGAAATGGAGGTTGGGCTGGGGTTATTATCTGGTCAGAATTTTAGGATCTCTTTCCTAGAAAAATCTTCCACTAATTTTTTTTTTTTTTTTTTTTGGGGGGAGTGGGTGGGTATAATATTCCTCCGTAATGGCATTTAAAAGCCTTTTGGTCTCAGGTGAGAGCAGTCAGAAGAGGCAGAGGATGCTGTGGGTCTGAGGCACAGCTGCGCATCATTGCAAGCAGCGCTGCTCCCTGGGGAATGGGGCTGAGCCTTCCCTCCCGTGCACTGGTGGAGGTGAGGCTGTGAGTGGGAACAGGGAGGGAGGGAATGTCTGCACAGCATTCCTGCTCCTGGCTGGATGGCTCGGTCAGTCCAGGCACTGCCGTCGTACTTAAGGAGATTTGGGTCTACGTGTGATTTAGAGTGCAGCAGAGTCCATATTCAGGTCCCACTTTAGGATTATTTTTATTTAAGATCATATTTATTGCACCATAAATTGCCACGGTGCTTTAGAAACCTGGGAGATGTTCCCACTGCTAAAGATTTACTGTCCTAATGAGGTAAAAGAGGCGTTGTTGGGCCGGGCAGCTGCCGGTTACCGCCGGAACACGGGGTGGTGCCACCAGGGCTTGGGCAGAGGATGCTGCTGAGGTGCATAGTGGAACTGGAGGGCACTTGGGTACCCAGCAAAGGCTGGCACTCTGGTGCTGAATGCTGCTGGGTTGGGAAGCGTGTGTGAGCAGGGAATGAAGTGCTGAGAGAATCTCATCCCACCTGGTGATCTCATTTCTGCGTGGATTCCTTCTTCTGTGAGGATGGCGCGGCCGTACTGCCCTCTCCGGGGCAGCATTTCTCCTCTCATAGAAAAAATAAACCCAAACTCCAGTTATGGCATTTCTGATCTGTGTGTGAGTGAATTTCTAAATAGGTTTGTCAGTCTTAGCAACAGGAAAAGAGAGCTAAATGTTGCAGAAGTAGTTTGGTGCAAGGTTTTCATCTCCTCCAAATGCCTGGGGTTGGAAGCATCACCAAAGGAGGGCTTCTCCTCCCTGCTCCCCTGTTTGATGGGAGAGGAGGACCCAGACCCCAGGTCTGAGCTGCCCAGTAGATCACAACCACCTGGTGTGACTTAATTCTGGAGTGGTACTGAGCTGATAATTAGAAAAAGGGTGTCTCTTAGACCTGCCAGGCAGCCAGGTAATTGTTTGCATCTAACATTACAGAAATTTTTGATCTGACTCGATTGTTTTAATTTTTATTGGTGCCAAATATTAGGCTGAAAAATGTTTTTTGCCTAGCCTGAAAAGTAACCCAAAATTTCAGACCAAATAGAGTTTTAAAAGCAAGAAGATAATAAATGGGCCTATTGATTGTATTCTACAAAAGAAAAAGAGGAGTTCCCCAGTAATTGTAATAAAAGCTACCACAATCTATGAGACAATAATTCTGAAACCCTTTAAAAATAGTATTATTATTCAAAGCGCAAAGCAGCTGGTATTTTATGATAGAACAGATTTTATTGTTGCTGGATATGGGGTCAAACACTTGCAGCACATTTTTGATTTAAACAAACCAAAAACACAAATGCTTTTTTGAAGATAAAATCAGTAAGATTTATTTCTTTTTTTCCTGGATGCTTTAGTTCCCTTCTCTACCTCTAAATATAGGCACATACTTTTCTTTCTCTGCTGGGAGAAACCACATACAGCCCAGCTCCCTGTGCTCTCCCTACCATGCCATGGTTCTGGAGGCAGAGGGAAAACAAGGGCTGTCCCAAGTACTATTCAAATCTCATAAAAACTACTTTGAAAGAGGCAGATCACAAAAAAGGGAGAATAGCAAAACATTCCTTCATACTGTTTATTATTATTATTATTATTATTGTTGTTGTTGTTGTTGTTGTTGTTGAAGTTTCATCCCATCATTTGTCAGTTCTTTGTGCTGTTGGCAGGGTGGGTGTGAGGGTTATGGCTGGAAAATGTGCAGGGGAACAGGGCAGTGTTGGGGAAAGCTCAAGGGCAGTCCTGGTGATTCAGGTGAGCTTTGCTTTTAAACTCTGTGCATCAAAGTTGTGTTGTATGCTACATGACGAAGTGGTGTGTCCTGTAGATAAATAATTCATGTTCCATGTCCTGATGTTACCTATTTTAGCTGAGGTGTGAATGGGAAAGGCAGAGGGGAGTTTGGGGCTCCCAGTGCTCCGGGCCCTGGGGCAGGTGACCGTGGTCCTGACTCTGCCAGGGCTCCTGCTGGTCCTGTTGTACTGTGGAACAACTAACACCACTTTGGAAATGTGAGGTTTTAACAACACAGTGAAGTCCTACTCCAAATAATTTTCCAGATCCTCTAGTGTTTTGTGTAGTTTTCCTCGAGTGGCTGATGCCAATGGTGCTGCAGTGTTTCTCTTAAGGAAAAAGAACAGATAAAATATCTCTTTTTTTGAGCCAGACACGTGTGAGCCTCAGAGCTGGGAACGTGCGTTGGGAGATTGTGATACAATTACGTTTTATGTCTACCTATTAAGCATAATGAAGGGTTGGTTGCTGGCCTTAAATTTGGAAAGAGCTTACTGTAGAGCTTAAACCAGAAGTAGATTCCTGTAATTACTGCTTTGCCGTGCGGTGTGTGGCGAGGTAGAGGGAATAAAAACTGTTCATTGTCCAATTGTATTTCCATAACTGCTGCACTTTTAAATGTCTGTTTTGAAAGATAAAATTTTTGTTATACTAATTTTCTGAAGTAAGCTAATAAAAGCCAATGCAGGGAAAAAAAATAAAAGAGGTGAAGAATGTCAAATGAACAGTGCTTAAAAAACACAGAGCTTCAGCTTCTTCAGTGAGCCCTGCTGCGGTGCTTGGAAAGTCAGTGGCTTTGTTTGTTAAACACAGGGCCACTGTGCTGTTGTGGTTTAGGTTTGCTTGAGTATGAGATCCTTGATGATTAAATGAAGGATTTAAAAAACTTTCAATTTTATGTTTGCTTTTCTTTGTACTAGATGAGGCAAACGGGGTAAAACTCGAAGCAGTCAGTTCCGAATCTGCTTTTGCTTTTACTTGATGTTGTTCTTGCTGTGTGATGGCAGTGTGTCAGGGAAACTTGGATCCCAGCATCAGTTGTTTGGAATTATTGTTTGGATTATATTCAGTTTCAAATGGCATGAAACTGTTGTGAGAAATGAGCATTTGTTTATGCTGATAAAATGAGTCTTTCATAGCATACACTTGTTTTGGTTGTACATACTAGTGCATGTTATAGCTCAGAATGTCCATTTTTTCAGAGTGATAACATGGCCCCATTCTGCTCTTTGTGTGCATTTGGAGCTGGGAACTGTGTCAAAGAGGAGGTGTTTCTGCTTCAAGTGAGGAGGAAGAGAGGGAAGACCAAAACTCTTCTTGGCCCTTAGGGAAAAAAAAAAACCCACCCTAAACCACATCCTTTTTCCTCTCCCCCTCAAAAATTTGGCTTACATCCTTAAGAGAGAGATTTTTCCTTTTATTTTCCAGCCATCCTGAAAGGTGTGTTCTTCTGGCCTTTCTCCAGTGTGTGGAGCTTCTCTTGGAATACGTTTTAAGGGGTTGTATTCGACACGTTCCTGAAGGCTGCCTTCCACAGTGGTCTGGCCCAAATAGAAATGTGAAAGTTCCCACTACTGAGCTGTAAAAAAATATTGGAAGTGGGTTATGCTGAAAAAACCATTTAGATAAAAATGCAATTTTCTCTTTCACATACACTGCTAAGAATTAATAGCACATTCTTCCTAAATGGGTAGTTCTGTATTATATTTTCACCTTAATGAAATTCTTTCCAAAACAGGAGAGTTTCATTTAAAAATGTAGAGCAAAATTGATCTGTCTTTATCTGCAGTGCTCTCTGCTTTAAAAAATCATGGGATTGAGTGCCATGGGCTGTCTGGGCACTCCATGGAAAACAGATGTTGGGTTCCAAGGTGGGTGTCCCAGTCTGACTTTGTCCCATGTCAGGGTGTGCTCCTTACCCTGCTGTCACAGCTGGATTTGGGCTGTCACTGTGGTGCTGTGTGCTGTGCCTGCCAGCTGTGCTTTCATGGCTCCACTGCTTGGCCAGCAGCCACCATGCAGTGGGGACATGAACGTGGCACTTAGCAGGGCATTTCTGCCAGAAATACCCCAAAAGGGAGAAGGGCCAAGCCCACTGTGGCCTTAGCCTGTGTTGGTTCATTGTTGCACACCTGGGGCACAGGGTGGCGAGCCCAAGTGTGGCGTGGTCTGTAATAACATCAGCAAAACACACAGGCATCAGTATCAATATGTTCCTTTTTTGCAGAAGATACATAAATGCCTAATGAAAGAAAGAAAGAAGGGGGGATCCTCTGTGGTAGCTGTGATAATGAAGTGGAGATGCCCCCAGGAAGACTTGCCACTTCCAGCTAAGAGAAAACCAAAACATACATTCATGTTTTTGAATGGTTTAGTTTTTGGTGAAAGGTTTTTAATGTAATGGTGAGAACAGAAGTGTGTGGAAGAAGTAGGGCTGATAGACTCTGCTTTAATAAGCTTTTGACTGCTGAGTTACAGGGGAGAAAATGCTTTTATTAAATAAATTGTTTGGTGTTTTCATAATAAAATGGTTCCCACAAATAAGCAATGCTCATAATGGTGGAGACACGGACAGGATTGATACAACTCAAAGTCTCCATGTTAAAAATACAAATTTTGATGGTAGTGATGCTGCACGGCTTTTGCATCATTTTTGTGACAAATTACCCTTCAAGGGGGGCTGTGCTTGGGCTTTCTCCTAAAAGGTGAAATACATGAGAAGTGTGAGGCAGTCTGACTGATTCTTGCACCCAACTAACACTGAGCTTAATCCAAATTCTGTTTTTGAAAGGGGTATTTATAGTCATCTTCCGATAGTCTCCCAATCAAGCAGCAGCAAATATGATACTGCTTGTTAGGTGCATTACAGAACAGCTGTTTTTTTAGTCACCAAACTTGCCTTTTGTGATTCATTTTCAGTGAATCACACTAGTTCAGCAAAGAGTGCAGATCACGACTTTTACAGCCAAATATGCAACTCCCTGGGAGTAAATGTCGAAAATTTAAATATTTTAGTGTAGTGCCTTGTAACTTTCAAGTTTTGTATTAATGGGACACTGGCTCTTCTGTAAAACTTCACTCCCTGGGACAAGCATGCCCATCAGTGGGATTGTTTGCTCCCTGGTGTGAGTGGTTCACACTCATTGAGCGTTGCCTGGTTCCACTTCAGGTAGGACTTTCCTAGGTGTCACTGTTTTATTTTTTCATGGTTTTTTTTTCTGTTGGTGCTCAGTGTATCTGCAGGCACTCAGCATGCTGAGTGATGCATTTAAACATTGGCTGCTACAGTAAAAATCTTCATGGCCATTGTTTCAATCAAAAAAACCCTTCTCATCTTCAAAGTCACTGTTGTTACAGTAATTTTCTCTTTGAACGTGTCAGGATTCTGTCTTTGATTATAGACTGGATTGTCTCTTGTCATTGCATAATGAGTTTTTTTTTGGGTAGGCAGAGACCTTTTTCAGTTCCTCACAGTTCATCCCCCATCCCAGTACTTCTTTAAAAAGAGATTATGTTGAAACCAGGTATTTAAGAATATAGATCCTCAAGAAAATAACTGGTTTTGACTTTGTATTTTCCTGGGAATTTTATAAAGCTGATGTGAGTTACAGATTTATTTTACAATTTGAACTTAGACTTTTAAATTTTCCCTTTCCCCCCACCTCTTTTGCTTCTGATTGGACCAGAAGTCATTATTACAGAGATTTTCTGCTACTTTTTCATTTGCTCTTTTTGCAAGTTACACCACACAAAAAGGATTGATCTCTGTAATTCTGCCATCAGTTGGATGGTTGCTTGGGTGGATGGTTGGGTGAATGGTGGTTAAGGTGGCTGACCTGGGGGCCTGCCATGCTCCCTGATGTTCATCCTTGGGAAGTGCTTGCTGGGGCCTCTTCTGTTGGAAGCTGTTTTAGGGTTTGGTGGTCTGTCCACTCTCTAGGGTCCAGAGTTTTCATTGCTGTTACAACCCTCAGAGACCTTACAGCTCTCTGAGCATTGTGGTGGGATGAAGGCACCCTGGAAGCAGAGCTCCCCTCACACTGCTGCTGAGGTCTGGAGGGACTTGCCAGCTTTGTGGCCCTTCATGGCTGATGGCTTAAACTCTGGTGTTCTGCACTAGTACAGTTTTCACCTTGGATCAAAGGGCAGGGGACCTCCTGAAATGCAAGGTGCCTTGGAAGGTCCTCCCAAGCCTCCTCAAGCTACATGAAAGCCCAGAGACAAAAGCATTGGCAGTTGTCTTGTTTTATATGTTTGTGCAGTCTCTTCCATTGCTGGGTGATGTTGATGCCACTGTGGGAAAACTGTACAAAAATGGGTGACAGTAGAACTGCATCAGGAACTGAAGAGACTTATCCCTTGGGAAATGGGTATTGTGTAAGAGTGGCAGAAGAGTCCAGGTGAGATCTGCAGATCCATGCTTGGTTGTGATTACGTGTATGCAGGCTTCCACCTGGTCACTCCAAAGCTGTCACGTGATGGGTGTATTGCCTCAGAGGGTTTGGAGTGACTAAATCCAAGATGCTCCCTCAGTGTGGGTTACCTGCATGTGTCCATGCAATGGAAACCTTTGCCACAGAATTAGTAAATCCTGACTGTGGTTTTGCCCTTGTGTTTTGTAAGGAAAAAGCTAAAAAGGATTCGCTATGTCTTTAAACTTGCACATCCTCAAAACCTCCCTGGGAAGTAGAAGGGGGAAGGGACCCTTTCAGGATTAATTAAACAGAGATGTCTTGCTGTAGACTTCAGGGTTTACTGATAAATGCCAGCCCCTCACCCACGTCTGGTGGTGCTGCTGTTATTTAATCAGGGCCTTGACAAGGAATCTGAGCAATCTTCCCTTTCTCCTCCTCTGTTGCATTTATCTGTCCTCCCAACCTGTTTGTTTGTGTATGGTTAAGTTTTCCATGCCAGGGAGAAGCAGAGTGGAAATGTCAGGGGTCAGGCTGCAGGCAGGGCAGGCAGGAGCAGGCAGGGAGCAGAAAGCCCAGCTCTGCAGCCTTGGAGTTTCTGAGAAACCGGAGATAGGTTGTTCCAGGCAAGATTAACTCCTTCAGCACGGCTGCCTTCTGCTTAAGGCCTGCAGGAAGGGAGGCAAGGTGAGTACATTAAGACACTGACCTCAGACTCCATCCCTCTGTCCTTGCAGTCCTGTGGGTAATGGGTGCTCCTGCTGCCGTTTTCCTCACCCTCTTGTTGAAGCCTTGCTGGCCCATCTTCCTTGGCAGCTCTGCTCCTGGGGGATGAAGCTGTGTGGATCCAGACCTGAGGAGGATGGCAGATAGCAGAATTCATTGCAGTATTATTACAGATACCTGAGTTATTTGGCACGTTTCCCAATGGACAAAATGTTCATCCATGGGGGGCATGATGCTGCTGTTCAGAGACATGCCTTTGAATAGACACGTGACTTGGGTTTATCACTCAGAAGTTCAGTCTGGATACCCAGAAAAACCAATTTTGATATTGTGTCAGTAGATTTGGTATCTCACAGGCTCTCAGCTGTGTGCTCCGTAGTGGTTCACAAGTGCATCAGCCCCAGCTGATGCTGCCATGGTGGCTGGGGTTGGGTGAAGTTTTGGCTGTATGACTCAAGCTGTTGGACTTGCATTTCACCCCACCTGTGCGAGGGAAAAGCCTAATTCAGGGTGGGGTGGAGGATTTTGTTTGTTTGTTTGGTGATGCCTTTGCATTTGTGTTGTGGCAGCGAAGCAGGTGCTGCAAAACTGAATCCTGTCTGGTTTGACAGTGTTTGCCTTGCAGGCAGTGCCCTGCCTGGGACAGCTGCAGGTAGAGATTACAAGGTCCTTAGCCCTGCTAGTGGGATGGTCTGTGCTTCTGCACTGACCAGATCTAGACCAGGTTAACAGCGTTGTCACAAACAATGTAGTTACAAATGGGGTAGGAATGAATCACAGAAGAGAATCAGAGAATTGGGTTGGAAGGGTCATCTCATTCCAGCTGTGGGCTGGGATACCTTTCACTAGACCAGGTTGCTCCAAGCTCCATCCAGCCTGGCCTTGAACACTTGCAGGGCAGGCACAATTTCTCTGGGCAACCTGTTCCAGTGCTTCAGTACTCACTGAGTAAATAATTTCTTCCCAATATCCAATCTAATCCTGCCCTCTCTCAGAGGGAGGACATTCCCCCTTGTCTTGTCACTCCAGGCCCTGGTTAGAAGTCCCTCTGCACCTCTCTTGGAGTTCCTGTGGGCTGCTCCATGCATTGAAGTCTTGGGGATGTGCTGTGCTCCCTGAGCCAGTGCTTGGGTGCTGCCCAGCCCTGTGTCCCTCCCCTGCCCTTGACAGGAGCAACTGGGGCTGCTGGCCCCCACTCCCTGGAGAGGTGCCGCAGGGCAGAGCCCACACAATCCCCAGTGTAGTGGGATGAACTAATTGTCTGCTGTTCTTTCATTTTCCAGGAGTATTGAAATTGTTGTGGGTCATAAATCACGTGAGCATATGGCCGGAAGGAGAACACGGGCCCATATATCAGCTTTGGGCTGGAAGATGAGGCTGTTCGTCCTGTGTTGTGCAGGCCCATTTTGTTGATTTACTGGCCTGTGAAACTTTAGAGTTAATTTTTTGTTGAAGCAAGGCAAGTCTGTCTACCTGTGACTTTCCTGCTTGAACAGCTGTTTGCTCCTGATTCGTTGCTATTCTGAGAGTTTCTTGAAGACTCTCCACAGTGATGTGACAATTGGAAGTAAAAGATGAGCTTATATTTTTCTTAACCTAATAGTGGCACTTACAGCCATACCTAAGAATGCCAGGTTTCTTTGTGTGTTTTTTTTTTTAAATGCTGAATTTCCCTCACTGCCATTGCTCCTCATTTGGTCATGCATTTCTTCTAATGATTTTTTTTTCTTTCCCTTCTGATAGATTTAATTTTTAAACATGCTGTTCAATCAAACTCTGGTACATCCTCTGTTCTGGTCCCCAGCTCAATCACCACACATTATTGCTGCTTTAGGGGATGTTTCTGAATATGCCAAATCCATTATACGATGACATTTCTTTCTCCTTCTGTAGTCAAAATTTAGGGTATACCAGAATTTGGGATTTTATTTTTGGAAGAGATCTAGCAAGAATTTTCCCAGGAGGTGCTGGGTTGATAGTATCAGCTCTCAGTCTGATTTGCCAGCACTTAAATGTTTTCCAGCAGAGATTTTGACCCTTCTTTAGGAAGCTCAGGCCTCCTGTCAGTTCTGCTTTTTATAGTTATTTCTTGCAGATTCTTTAGAATTTGCCTGTGAATTACTTGCAAGGGACTTGCAAGCAGTGATTTCGAACCCCCTGTTTTTGGAGTGTCAAGTGTCAAGCAGCTGGTGCTGCTGAGCACAGAGCAGGTCAAGGAGTGCCCCATAGCATCACAGAATGGTTTGAGCAGGTAGAGACCTTAAAACTCAACTCATTCCACACCCCTGCCATGGGCAGGGACACCTTCCACTGGGTCAGGTGCTTAGAGCCCTGTTCAGCCTGTTCTGTTCATCTCTGAACTGTGTCTCTGCAGGTGTCATCTTTGACTTGAGGTCTCTGGTCTTCCTTTTCTCCTGATCTTCAGTGGTAAAATTGCTTGAACACCTTTTGTTTTCATGAACACTGTTTCCCAGAGTCTCCGCATTCACCCCTGAGACACCAAACTTCAGCTGGAGGTGTCCTAAAGAGAAATGGGATGTGTTTTGAGGTAGGCTGCAAATAAATGGCATAAAAGAGCTAATGATCCTTGATGCTGGTTCTTCTCACTAATGTTAGCCTTTGGTAAACTCCCACTGTGTTTTTGGGAATATCCTTGAACTTGTGTGGTTTAACCCCAAGCATTACTGCACATGATCACCGTTTCTTGGTGTGCAGGAGCCTCAGATGTGTGAGGCCCCTGGGAGAGATTGACTTTGCCTGTGGCAGTTTTGTGTTACGGGCTCTCGTAACTGTGAATTATGGATGGGGCAGAGCCAGGGAGGAGACACAGGGACCAAGCAGATCCCTGTCCCAGCCCTGGCAGCCAGGCTGGATGCAGATCTGGCTTTGGGACGGGAGAACACAGGGGAGCTCTTGGGGAGCAATGTGACAAAGCACCTAAAAGTCTTTGGCCAAGCGTTATCTGAGCCTCACAAGAGACTGATAATATTTCAGAGCTAATTCCCTTCTTTAGCTTGGCTAACAAGTGCTCATTTTAATTTGCATCCTGAAACTAAATGACTACAAACAAAGTTCGTTGAAGGAAATCTTCATCTTTAATTCTGTTTTCACTTAAGGAAAATAGTTTTTCATTTATGATCTGCAGGGCTTAAATATCCTACTTATTACTGTAATATTTATTTTTCCCCCCCACAATTGTATCAAAGTTCTTGCACAAATCTGGTGAAGCGCTGAAATTTACGTTTCCCTTTCTGTTTGCTCTGTGCATAATCATGAATTATTCACTGCCTTTACAAATCCATTGGTACACCCTGTCCCTTGCTAGTGGAAGTGGGCATTTTACCTTATTTTTGGAATGTCCAGTTGGTGATTTAATGCAGAACATTTAAGAGGCACCTTTTTTCAATTTTGGCCTGTCCTGAAATAATACTAGACAGTGTCCAGAACTGGTTTTATTTAAGTGAGAGCTTACTGAATGATTTCATGTGACTTCTGTGCAATCAGAAAATTCCACTTTGGATTTTATTGAAAATCTTTTGTTTGCTTGTGCCAAGAGACGGGTTTTGCATGGGCTGGAGCTGTGTGTAAAACTGTCATGTGATAGTTTGCGTACATATGAAATAAATTTGAAAGCAAAACCCAGCATTTCCTTACTCATCACGGATGTGTCATTTGTCATTCTTGGTGAAAATAGGCTCAGAGCGTTTAGTTAGCAACCTGCGCAAGCAGGTGATGTATGTCTGAAGCATGAAAACACAGGATCAGTCAGCCAGTATTCTTTCCTGCCATGGAGGTGGTCTTCTCACACTAGGGGCTGGATGTCTGAGACTGCCACAGCCCTTTGGAAGGAGGGGTTATGTGAGAGAAGCTGGCTGTACCCTCTTCCCAGTGCCAGGTCTGAGTGACAGTGTGATGGAGCTGGTGGGTCATGGGTAGGCAGTTCACGCCTCTCAGAGATGAGCAGAAATGTTCAGGTGTTTTGAGGGGGAAGAACAACAGACCCTGGAAAATAACTTGTAGCTCCCCGAGGCTTCACTGGTGTTGGATGGCAGCCTATGGGTGTTGTGAGTGTCGAGTTGGCTGTGCTGGAATGGGCTGCAGTTGCTGGACTCATGTTTATTTTTTCTTTGACATTGTCTGACTGTTGTTGGCAGTTGGTTTGGTTTGATTTTTAATGCCAGTTTTCCTTGCTTGGTCAGGGCCACAGTTCTCACTCGGTGCAGAGCAGAGCTGAGGAGAGCACAGTGTTGGTGATGGCACCAGAGCTGACCAGCGGTTTGGAGCCGTGCGGTTGGGTTGGGCCCTGGCTGGAAGCTCAGCTTTCCATGGCTGTCACAGACAAGCAGTGGTTCACCTGCATGGGGTAGGCAGGACCAGGCTGGCAGACAGCAGCACTGCAGCTGGGGTGAAACCCAGCTGGTTTGCCAGAATGGTCTTTTCTTCTGTGAGAACCAAACCCCAACATCAGCCACTTCACCAGGGGGGTAGGCAGGACCCCCCTTTGCGGTTTGTGCTTTGCAGGGAAGCCAGCCTGAGAGTCAGTGTGTTCAACTGGAAAGAGGAACTGAAGGTAGCCAAAAGAGAGGAAGGATATGAGTTAGAAACAATCCGTTGTCCCTGTAGCCACCTAGCAAGGTACAGGAGCTGGTCCTGTCCCAGGGCCCAGAGCTTCTGGCTTCTCCAGGGATGCAGAGCTTACCTTTCTTCTTGGAGAGTCATAGAGCTGGAAAACAGTGATTTAACAGTAGCCTCCGGAGAAATGAATAGGTGTAGGCAGTTTCACACTTGCCTGTGGAGCCATGGTAGCATGTTGCTCTCCTGCCGGGCAGTGGCAGCAAGGTGGGGAGCAATGAGTTCCCCATCTCTTGTCTCCTCCTGGCACAGTGGAGAGAACATGGATTTTAGAACAGCAATATCATTGTCCTCATCCACACATCCTTCATTCTGTGTCTTCAAGGTCATGCTACGTGTAAGATGAGTGCTGCCTTTTCCATTGATAGGGTTAGCATTTTTCCTACTTCACGTTTTTTTCACCAGTTTCTTCTGTTTCTTTCTGTGAGCATGTGGCTCACAGTCTGACTGTAACCCTACAGCCTGACAGCAAACTCTTAACGCTGCCGTGGGTTTGGGCAGCCTCCCTGTCGTGGCGTGCACATCCTTCCATTGCTCCTGGTGAAAACAGGAGCAGGAAAAGAGGTCAAGGGAGAAAAAAGAAAAATATGTATTTGCAGCAAGCACTATGTGTCTCCTGTTATCTGAATTCTGTGCAAGCAGCAAGCTCTGATGGAGCCCCATGCCAGCTTGGAGACCACTGAAAGCAAAATAAACATCTCTGCATCATGGGCTGATACACGCTCCCTTTAGAGCCTCAGGCACCTCCAATTAATCAAGCTGTCTGTGGAGGAAGGGCCTGTGAGGACCAGAGGATGCTGCCAGAGCTGATGGGCTGATGAAGGGGTGGGCAGCAAGCAGCATTAAGGGTGAACAGACTGTGTGTTAGCCTGGGCGTGCCATGCCTTTGGGTGAGTCTTGTCTGTATTGCAGCAAAGCCGGAGCTTTAATCCTGGTTTGCAGGATATACGAGTGCTGTGGGAGGGTGCTCAGCCCTGTGCACGCATGTTTGATGAAGAGCCCTTCCTCCTTCCGTGAGAAAGGCTCTCAGAGAGCGCTCAGCTGGCTGGCCCTTGACAATAAATTGAGGGGCTGACCAAGCCAAATGGCTTCTTGAAATGTCATGGAGTGAAATGTGGCCGATACCCTGGAGCTGGGGTGTCTCTGCTGAGTGCTTCTGGTCAGCAACGTGAGGAGTCACCTGTCCCCATTTCCGCTGAGCTCGTCCTGACGAGTCCTTGGCATCAGCTGTTCATCTTAACCATCAGCACTGAATTCTGTGCATACAGAGCAGCACCTTTAAATGTCTTATGGGCAGGGATTACACAGAATAAATGAAGAAGTAAAATCAAATGAAGAGGAATGTTCTAGTAATGGGTAGCTGGGGCTTTTCCTTGAGTACCAGCAGAGCTGGGTGCTGCCAGTCCAGGCCCAGAGGCAGTCTGTGCCTTCAAGGGTTGGGAACAGCAGAGGCATCCAGCCCAAAGCAGGCACAGATTGTTAGGGGTGAAGGCACCTGAAAGCACTGCAGGTTTATGGTGTAAGCCCGTGGCAGGTGCCATGTTTGTGTCTAGGAACAAATGCAAGCCGTTGCCTCCTTGTATTCCAGGGTCAAGAAAATGCCTTTGTCAAGGACTTTGTCAGTGCTGCAGAGGTGAGGAAGGAGATTGCTCATTTGTTTATCAACACAAATAAACTAGTTGTGTTTAAAAATACAATTTTAAAAATACAATTTCGGAAATAAATTAATCTGTGGAGACTAGGTCCAGTGTCCAGGGAAACATGAAATGTTTTCAGACCTTATTTTTCTCAAAAACTGAAAAGAGATGCTTCTGTGCTGTGTACAAATGCAGAGCTATGTGCCTGAACCAATATGTCAAACTGTCATGTGGGAGATTTGGTGAAAAACATCTTGTCCTAAGGGAATAATTTTAAACACTATATGTAGGTTTGCTGCCTCATAAGGGATCATTACTCAAATCTATTCCCTCTTATGGTAGCTTGGCCTCTGCTTAACGGGCAGGGAGTGAAGGGAAGCCCATTAACGCGTCCTTTAAGAGCGGTTATCAGCTGGTAGAGGGGAAACAGATCTCTGATCGGGGAATATAGGGGTATTGGCCAAATCCTCAGATTCAGCCTTAACAAGATCAGTAGCAATCCAGGGCCTTCACGCTTGGCTGGCCATCGAGGGCGGCGGCGGGGCCGTGCTGTGCCGGGCAGCCGGACCCTGGGCAGAGCCTGTGTCAGAGCGGTGAACAAGTGTAAGGGATGAGCCCTGGGGCAAGGAGCCATTCTAGGGATCTTCACCTCCTGTTTGTCACTTCAATCTCGAAGGAACGCTGAAATGTGGAGTGGAACCCACTCCCAACCAGACCCCTACCAGACTGTGTCTGTGCTCTCACTCCTGTGTCTCACTGCTTTCCGTCCTTTTGTTGGTGGTGATTTTGGCAAAAATGAGAAGGATGGCATAAGCAGCACCTGAAGAGCAGCATCAGCTCCCGGTGTCTCAGCATAGCATCTGCAGTTGCCTTGGCTACACCAGCCCTCCCTCAATTAGCCTCCTCTCTGATCAGAAGATGCACTCAATGTGTGGTAGCTGTGCAGGTGAACTCGTTTTTAATGGGATTACTTTACTTAGAAATTGGGACACCTCTGGGTTTGCACAGTGCTCGGTGGGGTTGTCACAGTAAAGAGAACACGTTTGTTTTTTCATAATGCATAAGAAGATGCTACAGGACAAAAGAGGATTTATATTGAGCAGCTTAACTGCTCAGGGTCTCATGAAAAGGGAGAAGGAAGCTGGAGGGATTGAAGGTGTGTACACATGGTGTCCAAAGAGTAAGGTGAATGCCAGGGTCTAACCTCACTAGAGAAATGTGTTTTTCTTGAGCTGATACGGAAAAGCAGTCTGAAGCGTGTGTATTGAATTTTTTTTGTGGTGAAGAACTCCTGCTTCTCTTCCTGTGTCCCTGCTGCAGGCTCCAACGCTGCTGGCCAGGCTCCTGGGTTAGTCACCACACTGCTATTAATGCTGTGTAAACAAACAAACAAACAGCAACCTTTTCTTTTCGAAGGCTGTGTGCCTTTGCAAAGTAGAGCAGAACGAAAGAGCAGCTTCCTAAATGTGCAAGGTCAGAGCAGAGGGTCGGGCCTGGAGGGAGGCTGGGGAGCCTGGCCGGGCGCTCTCTTCTCGCTGTTTGTCTGGGGCTGAATGGTTGGAATGTGTTTGGCTGGGTAAAGCTTGGTCAGAAGCTCTTACCTAAAAGCAAACTGGCTCTTGAGGCCACCACAGTGTCACCAACACCATCGTGGGGGAGTGTTTTCCAGACTTCTTTTGGTCTTTGGTCACTTTACTGTTTTGAGTTTCAAGCCTTTCGCGTGAACATGACATGAGCTTAATATATGATGTTTGATTTCTTACCTCTGCTTCAGCATTTGCTGTTTCCAAGTGGCACATGCTGTCCTTTGTGCAGGGTGGTTGTGCTTTTGTCAGTCCTGGGTTCTGTGTCATGTCCTTTGGTTTGGAGGGGAAGTCTCCACCCACACCATCTCAAGATCTTGGGTGTGGAGGATGGCCCTTATTAGAAGTGTACTGCTTTTTTTAATTACACAAATTCCTTGCAGTAGTTGCTAATAGAGGCAGTTGTGCAGTTTAAAGATAATTTGTTTGAAAATTCCCTGCTTTCAGTGAGGTGCTTCATGACTGACAATGATTTATCTGGAACTTGGCAGCTGCAAGGCAATGGTGTGGTGACACCATCTTGCATTACCTGACTAATTTTAACGTGCCGAGTCACGTCCATCTCAGCTACCAGAACTGCTCTGGACCGTGGACTCGCTGGGGAGTGCCAGGACATTGTGGCTCTGAGGGAGGAGGCAGAGAGGATGGCTGGTGAAACAGGTCTGCTGGGAGAGTGTGTTACTGTTCTGGACAAAGCATCAAGCAGTATCTCATGCTTAAGAACATAATGCTCACCAGGTTGTCGAGCACAACTTTTATTTTTTGCTACAAAGGTTTTTTCCTGGAAAGCATCATACTTTTGTCAAGACAGAAATACAGGAAAAAAGTAAATTGCATTGAAAATTTCCATCCAGATTGGTTTTGAGAATTCTTGTGCCAGTGCAAGCTTTGCTGCGAGCTCTCTTTGTTTTGGATTTGAATACGTCATTTTCTGTGCTCGTTAACGACAGACAGGAGAGCTGGAGCTCCCACAGTGGTGTCCCATGGTGAGCAAGGCTTGTGTGGACAGTGTCAGTATTGGCTTTGCAAACTGAGGCTCAATTCTTTTACTTGCTCACCTCTTTTACTTGGGTTTTCCTCTCAAGCCAAGGAATCTTGTTCATCCCTGTGAGATTTTGCTTAGATTTCTTTATCAGTAGTGTGCTTATGAATTTTATCCACAGCAAATGGCTTAGGAATAATTTGCTGATTTACAAACAAATAAGCCTAATTTTTAATTCTCTAATTCCTTGTGGCACATGAACTTGTTCACACAGTCGTTGCTGAGGACCAGCTCTGTTCTAGGTGTTGGGGTGCCTGCACAGCTGGCGCAGGGGAGCTCTGGCTCCGATCCCAGCCTGGGAATGTTGTGCCCCCTCTGCCTTGGCTGTTGGAGTCCTTGGCTGTGGGGGGTCTCCTGCAGCCCTTGTAGAAACACTGCTGGGACCCCTGGGCCCCTTGTGGCAGCAGTTCAGCTGTGGGACTCTTTCCTCTTTCTCTGCAGGAGAGGAAGAGAGCTGCTGTCACAAGGACTAATCTCGAGGCGCTGGCTCTTCCTGTGCCGAGCCCAGCATGTCCTGTGCAGTCAGGGAGACCTAAGAATAAAAACAGTGGGTACTGCGTGTCTTGTGAACAAATACAAGTAAGGAAAACATTTCCTGTTCACAATTTTCTGCACAATCCCATCTGAGCTTTGAATATTTTATAAATAAAAAAATGTCTTAGGTATACTTGCATTCTGAACTGTAAGTTAAATTGAACACCTGATCAAATAGTGGTTATTCAGGGAGTCTGGGGTTTTTGCCCCGTGATTTTCCCAAAGCTGTAGGACTCAAAGATGACAGGGAAAAAGAATAGAAGCTCCATGTGCCAGGAAGGGATCTGTGCCAACACCTCTTTGCCTGTCAGAACTTCGGGTATCACGCAGCACCCTCTGCTTCATGCTTCTGCTCAGTCCCTCAGTGCTGCTTATTTATCAAAACTGACTAAAACCACCCAACACCAAGTGCAGGGAGCTGGAATCTGTTTGAGTGTAGATAATGTGAGCACCTTTGCCCTGCTGCTGCTGGATCCTCGACTGGAGCAGCACAGGAGGGTGCCTGGAGAAAAGCAAGCGCAGGGCCCAGCTGAGGTGTGCAGCAGAGCTCTGTGTGGATTTTGCACATTGCAGCACTAACACAGAGCAGGGCTGAGCAGGCAGCAGCGCTGCTCTGGAGCCTGGTTCCTTCTCCCAGCGTTCATGGCATCACATCCTCAGATTCTTGTTAGTTTCTGTGTGGTGGTGTTAATACTGTTTTAGTTATGAGCATCTCTGACATCTGTGATAATCAAGCATTGATAGCCTTTTCCAGTTTAAACTAGGGACTTTCAGGCTAGTTTAGCATTACTTTTTAATATCATTGTGATTGTGTAACAAGCTGTTCAGTTCTGGTTTTGTATCTGGTATAGCAGGAGGTTCAGTGAAAATAATAAGAGTTGCCCCTTGAAGTGTGGTACCCCCACACTGCTTGGCTTTGTGGAATAGGAGAAAGGTGATGGGAGAAAAAGTCCTGAGATGTTAAACATTTACAGCTGGTTTTTGACATCTTTTTTGTCATGTTCTACCTATTTTAGCTACTCTTCACATTAACTGTGAAATCCAGAGGAAAAAGGCCTAGGTACATTGTTTAGGATGTCTCAGTTAAAATCTTACATTTCTGTGGTTAACAGAAACTAATGATAGCTAAAGATCATATACAAAGTCCTAAAATGAATGAATTTTTGAGAAAAATGTTATCATGGTGCTCCTTTAAGAGGGGAAGAGGGAGCCTGATGCTGGGACTGACCACAAGGGCACGGAGTGTTAGGGGCTGGCTTTGCTTGGTGGTGTTCCAGCACCCATTTCCAGCAATGAAGGGTGTGCAGGAAGGAAGGTTCCCAACTGTGCTGCAGTCACACTCATCAATCCCGGGTCCATCCCCGGCGTTCAGACACATCGCTGGTTTCTCTTAGGTGTTATTCTGGCCTGGTGAACAACCAGCCATGGGACCTCGCTCGGGCTGGGGAGGGGAAGCCATACCTTTGGGCAAGGCCGGTGGGGAAGAGGGTGTGGCAACACCCCTGCGAGTGGATGGGGTTGCTGTCACGAGTTGATGGGGTTGCTGTCACGAGTTGATGGGGTTGCTGTCACGAGTGTATGGGGTTGCTGTCACGGGTCTCCTAACCTCTCTCTGTGAACCCTTTCCAGCCCACGACCTTCCCCCGAGCAAGACCTCGGCGGCGGCGGCGCAGACGGGCACCCACCTGCAGTGCCTCTCGGTCCACTGCACGGACGACGTGGGCGAGGCGAAGGGCCGGACTGCGGTGCCGACGTGGAGGTCCCTGCACTCGGACATCTCCAACAGATTCGGGACTTTTGTGGCTGCCCTGACTTGAACAAAAGAATTTTTTTTTTTTTTTTCTTTTTTTAATTTCAAAGGGCCGCTACTGCTAGGTGGACTATTTTTCTAGGTTGGTACCTGCTTAGTGGCATATGGACTGGAAAGGGTTAATTTAAAGTAAACCTCAACTTTTTTTTAATCTTCTGCCACAGTATGTTACCAGTGTTAACCCTTCTGCAGTTAGCACACTTTTGCTTAAGATTTTCCTGCTAGACCACTTTTTCCCATTATTCTGTAACCTTGGCATACATTTATAGATGAGGCCTTTTCCTTTTTCATCTCAGTGTGTGTCCAAGTCACGTATGTCATAATAAGACAAAGATTCTCCTCTTCCTCCTCCTCCTTTTCTTCCTCATTTGCTTTGTTTTTCTTTTTTTTGTTTTTTTGTTTTGTTTTGTTTTGTTTTGTTTTGTTTTGTTTTGCTTTGTTCAATGCTTATTAGGATGGTGATCCTGAGGAGCAGCAGTTCAGGAATAAACACCAGTGAAAGCGAATGGTCAGCATTAAATCATATGTTATAGTGACACCCAGCCTTTGCCAGTCTCATACAAACCCAGCAGTTGATGCTCTGTTGAATGTTCAGGCATGGACCTGCCCTTTCCTGAGAGAATGAGGCTCTGCTATTAAAAAGGTTCAGCCTCTTTTTCTCTGTGCCTCCTGGTGAGGCCAGGATGCTCCTTCCTCTATTTACCTGGGTGTAGCCCTGGGATGGAGCTCTGTCATGAATGGGCTGGTTCAGGCATAGCAGGGAAGGTATGGAGAGGTTTTTCTAAATAAGTTTAATAGTCATTATCTCCTCCAAAAAAGCCCAGGTTCCTTCTTGCTTGCCTGGGCCTGGTGGTTCTCCTGCAGTTCCCACTTTATTGATAGTGGAGAAGAAAATCCCCTGCACCCTGCCCATTTTTTGCCCATTTCAAACTGCAGAAAGATGCTGTTGATTGGCAGCAGCTCCAGTGTCCCCTGCACTTGCCTGGGGGTGCCCCAGCCCCTGCCACAATAGGTCCCAGTGCAGTGGCAGGGGTCAGGGATGGCCCAGGTTGGACGATGCAGGGGGCTGTGTGCTGCCAGGGGTGGCATTTCCTAATTGCCAGGGCAGGGAGAGGTGGTGTCAGAATCCCCCAAACTCGTTCAAGGCCCCGTTTCTGCCACGCACTGAAGAACAGCATTGCTGGATGCACACAATAGCCATACTTTCCTGCCTGGGCTAGATAATGCTAATTCGAGAGAAAAGTTGGAAGCAAACCAGATAAAGCCACGACTGACACGATGGGCTGATTCTCCAGTGGTTTTATGTCACACTGTCCATTATTTGTGTGTCCCTGTGCCCAGGAGTGGCCCCGTCCTGCCCTGTGCGTGCAGCTCACATCCCACAGCTCCTGGAGCTCAGGAACAGCACTAGAGGGTTTGGTTTTGGTTATGAAATAAAGGTTGGCCTCTCTAGGGTTATTTATTCATGATTTCACAGATGTGTCCCTGCTGAAGGGACAGAGTTGAAGACTGCTTTATATTTTATCTTTGATGATTGTGCTGGGTCTTTAATTATTTTGACGTAATATTCTTGGTAGACACCAACGGAGAGGAAATTCTGCCTAAAAAGCCAAGGGTGGTCTGGAATCCTCACTCTCAGTCGTATGTGGCTTCAGAGAGACTCGCAGTGTTTGGAAATGTGATTTGAATGTGCTCTTATTAACCATGCATGGATTGATTTATGGGTCTGGTCAATGAATTGACTTTGCATAAATTTGGATAGTTTTTATTCTTGGTTTTCAATATTATTTTACTTTGTATTAAAGCTGGAGCTTCCACGAGGATGAGGATTTTTGCCCATCCTGGAGCAACTGGCTGTGGAGCTGCCTCACACCCACTTGGTTTGGATCAAAAAACTTGGATGGTTTGTACCTCTGTCGGGGTGTGCAGCCAGGAGCGCAGAGCTCCTCCTGCACCTGCAATAAAATGTCACCACCCCCTCTAAAGTATCTCCTAGTAATCACTGTCAGCCCCCTTCCAGAAGCTGCTTCTTTGCCTGTGATTTCTCAAGTCCTGGCTTACCTAAGTATATGTTTGATTTTAAATCTTGTCAGCAGAGCACGTGTGCTGCTGTGGGGGGCTCAGTCCGCACCCGTGGGCCCTGGGGTGACACCGGTCACTGTGTTCCATCACTTACAGCTCAAAATTTCGGCCAAGTTCATGGTCTGGTGGCATTCCTGCTCAGAGTGCAGTCCCTTGCCTTGTGCTTTGTTTTTAGTTTTTCCTGCTGCACTGAAGAGAACAGGTTTTTCAGGCTTCCTGAGGTCAGGGATGCACACCCTGTGCCACGGGAAGGAACCTGTCAGGGAACACCGAGTTCGGATGCTTTTAAAGAGAAATCCCCGTTGGAGTGGAGCTGTGGTGGCTTAGTCTCACCACCCAATTCTGCTGGCTCATTCTCAGCAACTTGCACTTCTCTCCTGGAGTGTTGTTCTCATCCACTTGGAACTTGCTTTCTCACTTGCTTATGGAAATGCAGAGCATAAGCAATTCCTTTAAAATCAGTGGAATCCTGTGAGATGAGGAGGTGTCCTGAGGCCAGGGGCTGTGTCTCCAGGTGCTGAGCTGTGCAGCGTGGAGCTGTGGGTGTTGTGGCACTTCTGCCACTTCTGGCTGTGCTCTGGGCAGGGGATGCAGTGCAAGGTTGGGACTTTCAGAGAGTGAGGAGTTGAGGCAGTGGCTGCCTGTGTGCTGGGCTCACTGGCCATGGAGTTTACCTGAATCAGAGGGTCACACACAGTCCTCTTGCTGACCTCCTGTCCATTTCATCTTGATTGAATGAGCTCTGAGGCAGCTGTTTGCCAGGACCAACCAAACCTATGCTTTTTAGGGTTTTGTTGTTTTTTGTTTTTTGGTTTTTTTTGCCAAAGATCAGAACAGAAACTCTGCATTCTGACCAGGACAGACATCATGTCCTGCTCATCATCTGGGGATGTGGTACTGACAGCATAAACAGAAAGCTCAAGCTTTGTCACAGAGCTGGTGGTACCTGCAGTAATTTCATTGTACCCATTTTCTCCATTGATTTTTACACTGAATGCACTGATCAGTTTTTTTAACACATAGAAAGTGTCAGCATGGCCTGACACGGTAAGAACGGAAATTATGTCATTTTCTGAATAATAATATTCCAACTGAAACATGTTTGGGAGCTGTAGGTAAAAGCCAGTTGTGGAAGAGGTAAGTTGCAGTCTTGTGGAGAGGGAAACTGAGGCACAGACAGCAGTGGGAGACTGAGGGAACAGTGGCAGGGCTGAGCTGCACTGAGCTCTGACCTCTGCTTGCTGCAGAGCCCCGTGCCCGAGGCTCACCTCCTTCAGGGGCCGAGCTGGGTCAACGAGGGGAGAATTTTATCAGATCCATGTTCCCCAAATGCCTGGGAGAAACCTCCTGCCTGTGTGTCCTATGTGGCTTCCAGAGGGGGGACAGCAGGACGAGAAGCCAAAGCCCAGTGGTACGAGGCACAATCTGCTTTGGGTTGTGAACAAGATCTACAATGTGGCTTTGCCTTTTGCCGTGGGGATTCTCCCTGGCCCTCCCAGCGCTGGGGCTGGGTCGGGGGAGCCGGGACATCCCCCCCTCTCCTGGCCCTGTGCCCTGGCTCCCTCTCTGTTCCCTAAAAGAAACCCTGGGCTTAGTCTGCAAGTTGCAGTGTTGTAGCAAACCGAGCGAAATTTCCCTTGCATTTCAATTGGGAGGAGCGATCAAATACCTCTTTGCCAAAAAAGGACAGAATAGGCCTCATTTATCAAATTCTCTTGCAAATTTTCTCCAGATCACACTCTCTTGGGGTTACTTGCTCTCTGCTGTTTGAGCATCAGTAAGGGGCTTTAGGCTTGTTACTTAGTTAAGGTTTCACAGTGTCTGAGGGTGGAGGGGGATGAGCACCAGAATTCTGTCACCGGGATCACCTGGGGAGCTGTGCAGGTCCTGTGGTCTCCGTGGTCACTCTGGGGCTGGCTGGCCCTTGGGAACCTGGGACTGGACTTCCAGGCACCACCAATAAAACAAAAAGTTCCAGTTTTGGGAGGTGGAAGGGATGAGGTGAGCACAGCAGTGGGATGGGCACTGGGTGGGTGGGGGGGACAAGAGAAATCAAACTGGTACATTTGACTTATTTTTGTTAAGCTGCAGTGTAAGGTTTTGTCAGCTACTGGATTCGCAGCTGTTCAAGGGATGGTGTGTAAGAGCATAACCCATTTTTGTAGAATTGTTTCTTCTTTAATGCTTAAGGCTAATGGAGGAAATAGTCTAATTTTGTCTTAGAAATTCTCTATTAAAATTGTTGCTTTGAGTCCATCCGCTCATAGGTTCTGACTGATGAAACTGCAGGTTCTGATTTCCGGCAGTTATAACTTTATCACTATTCACTACCCAAGAATATTACAGCTTTAAAACAGCCTTAAGCAAAAGGATATTATTTCTTTGTACTAAATTTGGTTCATGGAAAAGAAAAAAAAAGAAACCTCAAAACACTGGTAATCCGTACTGCATTAGCAAACTCTTCTGAAAAATGTTATTGCACATGTAAAATATGAAAACTTGACTCTGCTGTGTGTTAGGCAATCCTGTAATCTTTTTTT
>WBNO01006776.1:212574-333142 GCA_013400575.1 Peucedramus taeniatus
AATTCTCGTTAAATTCATTTCCTAAATGCTTGGTTGGAAGACTGTGACGATAGCTCATGAAATTGAGTGTTATTTTTCTTTCTTTTTTTTTAAATATGTAAAGTGCAGTCTTCTGTATTCCTGCATATTGTACATATCTGTATATGTTTTACTGAGCAACTAAATAACAATAAATATGATGTTAATGGTGGCTACTCTATATTTCATACCAGGTTTGTTGGTTTTTTTAGTAAGTCCTTTTTCCCGGGGTGTGAAGAAGTGAATGGATACTGTTCATATTCAGGTAAGCCCTGGACTTTGTGATGGGTACAAATTTGCCCATGATCTGGGGAAACCCTCACCCAAGAGGATTTGTGATCAGATTTGGGGTGCACTTTGCTTTGCTGATTCCTCTCTGCCATCAGTGGTGTCCCTCTGCCCAGCAGAATTGGTGGGTTTTAAATCTGACTTCTTTTTGATCCTGAGGGAAGAAAGGCAGTGTTCATGGCAACTGTGCAGTCCCTGCTCTGCAGGGAATCCCATGGAAGATGAAGACCTTCCTCTCTGCCCAGGCAGCTGCCCCATGAGACAGGACTGGCTGGGCAGCAAAAGCTTCTGGTGTTCCTCCTTCCCTTGGTGAGCACCCCCAGCCTGTCCTCGGAGGCACTGCAGGGTGGTGGCCCTGTCTGTACACTGAGTTGTTGGTACCCTCTTTGCTGCTGGGTGGTGGAGATGTTTGTGCAGCTCTGCCCAGATGCTGCCATGGGATCTTGGGGCTGTCCTGCTCTCTGTGTACCCTTTCTCTGTGGCAGCATCTCTTTCTCCTCTGGTCACTGGAGATTATCCAGAGGGGCCTGACCATGCTTGGAGCTGCTGGGCAGTGGGAGCAGCCCCTGGGGCAGCTCCCCAAGCCCCCAGCCCTGCACAGTGCTGCTCCTGCTTTTGTCCTAGTTGTTCAGTAAAACCGACCACGAGCTCTGTTAATGGTTGGATTCACACGGCTCCTCCAGCACACGAGGCCATTTCTTGGCTCCCAGATCTCCCACTGTGCAAAGGTTCCTTTGCTGCTGCCAGCAGCTGGAGCAGCCCCTCCTGCTCCAGCAACGCTCCACCCCAAGATCCTGCTTCCAAAAAGGCAGCAGGAGCTCCCTGTTCACTGCACATCACATTAACAGATGAAAATCAACTGACTGGTCTTTGATTTCTGCTCTTGACACTGGCTTTACTTGTCACCTGGTCATGTCACCTCTGCTGATGCTGGCACGGTGCCTGCCTATCCCAAACACTCGCCTTCATCCCATGGCACTGTGCTCAGAGGCTCACCTGCTCTGTGTCAGAGTTAAGCATGGATTATAGTTTATTAAGTAAAGAAAAGCAAGTGTTTAGTCCTGGAGCTTTTACAGTTCTTGCTCTCCTAATTGTTTCCTGTGGCCTGCGACTGCCGAGAGTTGAAATCTGTAGCTGCATCTCTTTGCCCAAGCCATTTAACTGCTTTAATTACGTCCTTTGAGTTACTTTCTGCATGAGGCTTTGGAATTCCTGTCACGGAGGAGACTCTGTAAATATGTATTGTATGTTCAGCAGTCAGGAATCCATTGGCAGTGCAGCTGGATCCCATGTGCTGAGATCTGCTCTCTCTGTGGCCACCACGAAGCCGTGTGGCTGCTGGGCAGCTCTGCCCCTGCAGTGCCAGCCAACATTCCTGCAGTGCTGTCTGGGGCCTCCTGTGTGTGACTCCAGAGTCCTTTAAACTCCCTCTTCCCCCACTGTTTGGGTGAGCTGCTTGCAGATCGCTGCTGGTGCTATGAGAGTACAGCAGAAGGCATCTCTCTCCATAAAAACCAAGGTAAATAAACACAGGAATGAAAGTTTGAGTCAATGGCATCCTTTTGGCTGAGAAAGTTGTTAGAAAATAGAATTATAATGGGTTTCCTTTAATATGGAGTATTTCCAAAAGTCCCTAGGTCATATGCTTGGTTACTCTCCTGCCTGGAGACAGCTTGTAGCTCCCCCAGCAGTTTAGCATTATGGCAAATAACATCATATATATTTTGCTTGTAAAATGTTTAAAAACACTCTGCTCAGGTGAGCTCTGTAAGGCTGTATCTAGAGGGCAGAGGAGTGGATGGAGGTGAGGTCTCTTCTAAGCTCTCCTTTCTGAGACGTTGCCAGAGCTCATTAATGACAGTGCAGGAAGTGGGGGTGGCAAAACCTGAAGAAAATCATGTAGGTCGTCTTTGGTTCATTAGTGCAGGGTTGTGCCCTGTTTTCTAATGCCCAGAGCTCTGACCAGCACAACCAAACTGGACAGAGTAGTGGGGGGCCTTAACCTTTTAGTGAAAAAGAATAAAAACAACCAACCAAACATCCCTTTATTCCAGCTGTGGAGTGGGGATGATGTTCAGGGTGGTGGAAGGGGATCCATGGCTGCCTATTTCCAGCACTGGCAGGTAGCAGTGGGTTTGGGCCCTTGCCAAGCCTGGGTGGGAGGTGCAAGGGGTGCTCTGACAGGACCTTGGGGGTCCCTAGTCTTGGGACAGCACGTGGTGGGATATGGGACATGGATCTGTGGCTCCTTTGCGTTCTCACTTGGCCATGGACACGTGTCACCATGTCACCATTGCTGAGCCTTATTATTTCCTTTTAGATCGTGCTTGTGTCACACCTGTGAAACAAGGAACAGAGGAGGAGCCCTGGTGAATGGTTGCTGTGTCCTCTTAGGGCTTTCTGTTCGCAGACCACAGACAAAGGAGCTGTTGAAGTGTCACCCTAAATGTGATATTGAAACACTCATTTCAGCCTCCATCTCGAAGGAGGCTGAGAAGTTTGATGCTATGAGGGCTCATGTTCTGCCAAAACATCCTCCTGCTTTGGGGTTAACTGATGGAGAATATTCAGGGCTGAGCTTCAGGAGGTGGGAACTTTTCTCAATTTCCTTTTATCCTCTGCAAAATGCCCCTGTCTCCCTTCCCCCTTTCTTCCCCCCACCCCCTTTTCTCTTTATAAAGCTGGAATTCTTCCAGACTCTGCTCTGGGCTTGCAAGAAAACTTTACTGTGTAAATTTGCTCTTTGTGTTGGGAGTCCTTTGTTTAAACAGCATTGTGAGCTTGCTGGGGAGGGATGGAAAGAGGGGGAGCTGGGAGGAAGAATTTGAAAAGCCCTGACCCCTGATGAATAAAATCCAGCACATTAACACATTCTTCAATAAATTCATGATTGCAGATAAGGTGGGAGTCCCCAGGGCCGGGCTTTTCATTAACCCCCTGCTGACTAACCCAAACAGACGGAGTGTTTTGTCAGCGCTAGGACAAGCAGAGCCCTTTTGTGGTGGAGGGGCCGGGTGAGCATGGGGAGCGCTCCTCCAGGAAGCCAGGTTACAAAATGGGACTCTATTTCAGAACAAACTCCTTTTGGTTAGTTTGATGAGATTACAGAAAGGAAAAGGCTTTAACAAGGGGCTTATTGAAGCTAAGTAACTGTTCTGAATACAGTGAGGACCAGGGCAGAAAACATATGATTCCCAAGTAAACAGGCTCCTCAACAGTATGGCTGAAACAACAGAGCTGGACATGGTCCCTGTGGCTCTCCTGAGGGAATGCTTGGAGACACAAACCTGTGTGGGAGCCCTGCAATAACCTGGGCACAGCACCCAGCACAGCAGGGCACTGCTGGCCAGGGCTGCCCTGCACCCTGCACTGCAGTGCTGGGCTGGAGAGTGGCCTTGGAGGGACACGAGCACCATGTCACAGTGTGAGGTGTGCTTTGTCCAAGGTTTCAGCCTTTGAAACCTTATTTGTTCCTCTGGTGGAAAGCCTACTCCAGGAAATATTTTGCTTTTGTGGAAACTTATCCCCAGAATGCTTCCCTCCCACATTAGGGAGTTCTTCTGGGTTGTTTATTAGAATACCTACATTTTTGAATGATCTGAATTCTGTGCCTTGTGTTTCCAAGTCTTGGTCAGCCAAGCAACTCAGAGTATCACTCAGCCCAAAAAAAAAGTTTTTTGGGATGAAACACAGGAAAATCCTGAGTTTGTCTCAAGTTCCTGCTGCCTGCTGGTGATGAAGCAGTGCTTTTCCCATTCTGCCCACCCTCTCAGGAGGTAACAACTTGTGGTGAACTCCAAACTTTTCACAGAGCAGCTCGTACCCAGGTGAAGTGAATTCTGTCCTTTGGGAGTAAACCCAGGTACTCCTGCACAGGACACTGCACACGTGCACCCAGAACCAGGTGGGCCATGCACACCCCTCCTGCAGACATGCACATCCCACTGGAAAGCACCTTCACATGAGAGCTGCAGTGCTGGGGCTGGGGGCTGCAGGCAGCACCAGCCCTGCCAACTCCCATCTGAGCTCTGCAGGCCCAGCCTTCTTCCACTGCTGTGTTTTTGGTGTGCACTTTCATTTACCTGCAAGATATGATTTTAAATTATTTCCCATTGCTGCTAACAGAAGCTTTTTGTTAATGTCCATGGAAAATAATTCCTCTCTTTCAGGGGAACTGAAGTGTTCCAGCTGACTGCTCCTGGCCCCATCAGCATTGTCCCCTCTCCTGAATGCAAGGGTAGGTGCTGGGTTTGATGCCTCAGAACGTGACTGGTGCAGCCTCCACTCTGTGCTGAGCTCCTGGCCTGGTCTGCCAGCAGCTCTGTGCTGATATTGAGGAAGTGGTTGACAATTTAAGCCTGCAATCCCTTGTAAACAAATACTGTGTCTGCCATGGCCTTCTCTCCCAGCAGCAAACATGGCAGGGGCTCCTTTGCAGTCTGTGTGAAATTATTTACATTTCTGATAGAATAATAGTTAATAAAGATCAAGAGAGAAATATTGTATTTGTATTAAAATCAAATTATCTCAATTCATGGACCCTCAATGTCCCTTATTCTTGATGCAGTGAGATTAAACATTGTCAGTTTCCCTAATTAATGGCCCACACCCTCATCTCTGGGAAATCTCTGTGTCTGGCTCAATGCTGTGCACAGGTTTTGGCCTGAAATAACCCCAGTGGAATAACCTCTAACCCCTAACTCTAACCCATGTGCAAACAATCTCCAAAGCATGCTGGCCTTATAAGCCTGATACTCCTTATCAAGGCTCTTGCTTAGGAGCCCAGGTGAAGGCAGCCCCATGTGTGAGTGGTTACTGCTGCATTAATGCAATTTCATATTTTACTGTCATTTCATCTCATTGACCAGACGTATCTGGAAGAGAAAAACCTCGTTTTTTGGGTACATACAAATGATGGGTTCAGGCTCTGGCCATGGGTCTCTGTGTCCTGTCTGCCTTGTGCCAAGCTGAGGAGCATTTCCTTCTGAATATCCCTCCTCAAACCCTCCCTCCCCTCACTGCTGGCAGAGCAAAGGCAGCAGTTTAATGGTTTGAACACATGGCTCTGCTGGGCTGACATGTTCAACTGGAAGGAGCAGTCACAGCTCCTTCCCATGGAAAATCCATCTGTTCCCCTGCATTCCCTGGTGTGTGGGGTCTCGCTGCTGGGGCAGGGGGGACAGTGGGGTGGGTATTATTTGCTGTGCACCCTGCTCAGCTGAGTGACGCTGTGCAATGCTGGAGGTGCTGAAGAGGGGGTGCTCAGGCACGTTCCCTCCCCTTCCTCTCCCTTCATTTTCTATTTGAGACTTTGCTTTGTAAGAAAAGGCTGGTTTTTACGTTGGGGCTGTTATTTATTCCCCTCAGCTGTGCTCATGCTTGCAGAGGGCTGTGGAGCCCCTTGGATGAGCTCCACGGGCAGCCTGTGCTGGAGAGCCGGGGCTGGGTTTGGCAGTGGGGGCTGCAGAAGGGGTTTGTTCGGGGTGGAGGTCTGGGGATTAATCTGAAGACAAGGTTTTGTGTTTCTTTTCCCCTGGAATAATATAAGTTTGGCTCTTTCCAGGCACTGGAAACCCTCCAGCAAAACTTGAAGGGATGGCTGTGGGGCAGAGGGAGTGTGCTCACCGTGCCCCAGCCAGGCCCAGGACTCCCAGTCCCACAGACACCCAGGAGTGGGGTTTTGTGAGTAGTGGTCATGCTTGGCTGAGGTCTGACCATCCTGGCAGGATTTCTGTTTCGGGTTGGCCTCCCTCGAGCACTGGTACTGTGCCCATGCAGTGGGCTGGGATGTTTTCTCTCCATCCTGGGCAGGCTGTTGTTGCACACTCATTAGCTGACATACCTGGCCCGTTGCTGGCCTGGCTGGATGGGGGGACAGCCTGGATGCTGCATCCTGGCATGCTGCTCTGTCCACTGTGGCTGCACAATGTCCGTGTGGCTGGGGCATCTCTGCAGTGACACACGGCCAAGGGAATGGCACAGGTAGCTCCCAGCCTGAAAACAAAGGCATTTCATCTTAATTTGAGCTGTTAAGAAGTATCTCTTTTCCTGTGATTTATGGAGCAGGATCAGG
Source organism: Peucedramus taeniatus (assembly GCA_013400575.1). NCBI lineage: Eukaryota > Metazoa > Chordata > Aves > Passeriformes > Fringillidae > Peucedramus > Peucedramus taeniatus. The sequence continues at coordinate 218,954 of WBNO01006776.1, forward strand.
CCGGGAGGCCCAGGTGGGTCCTGCAGAGCCCACGGGGCGTGACCCGGGTCGGAGCCCAGTGGGGCCAGCACAGCCTGGGATGGGGCTGGCTCAGCCTCCCAGCACTTTGAAGGCTGTTTGTGTTTGATGGGCTGATGCGTGTCAAATGCAATCCAGCTTCCCACTGTCTGCTCTGGCAGCCCCCTGAGGTTGGCCTTTGACAGATAAAGCACCCCCTCCCCGAATTTCTGATTTCACACTGATGCACAAACATTCTTTGGCAATTTGAGCCCATTGTATTAAAGTAGTTAAATTCCTTAAGCATGTGCCTCTGAGATGACAGTGGTAGTATTCATTACAGAGATACCAGGGTGGTGGCAGTCCTGGCTCTCTGGCTGTGCCAGACCTGTAGCAGTGATGGACCCTGAGCCAGTGGGAGCACCCTGTGGATGAACAGAGGGTCCGTGGAGCTGTGGATGCTGTGGCACACACTGACACACAGGACATCCATGTGTCTGCAGTGCTGCAGAATGCACATCCCTGCTCTCCCTCATCCTTCCTGTGCTGGAGCAGCCACACTGGCCACGGGAGCAGGAGCTCTGTGTGTGTGTGATTGTCTTTCTTGCATAGTGCCTTTGTGCTGAATCTCAGAGAAATCACTCTGCCTGTCCTGATGTTGGTGTATTGTGGAACTTGGCTATTGGACCTGGTCTGGAAGCCTCCTTTTCCAGCCAGGATTGCCCACTAAATCTGGGAATAGCCTGGAAATCAGGAAAAAAGGTCTCAGAAAGGGAAGTAGCTTTGGCAAATGAAAGAGTTGAATTGTTCTTTGCTAAGTGGAAGAGCTGGAGGGGGCACCATTGCTGGGGTGTGTTACAGTCCTGCCTCTCCTCTGCAAGCGCTCGCCTCAGAAACTGCCCCATGTGATGGAGTCACTTGTGAGCTAAGATTTTGTTTCAAATGTCTTAAGTTATTATTGATGCTTGAAAAGGTTACATCTGCAACTCATTTTCTATGTCATTGACGTTCTTTTCTGACAAATAATTTCAGAAATATGCAGCAAAATGTTTTGGCCCACAACCGCTGCAGCTCACCAAGTGTGCAGACCAAATCTTTACACATTTGGTACAGAAAAGCTTTAACTCCTCATGTTCTCTCACAGCTCTGCCTGCACAGCCAGGCACAGGGAGCACACAAAGTGCTTGCTGCTGGCCAGACCTTGCTGCTTAGGCAGTGCCCAGGTGGGTGATGAGAGGTGTGGTGGGCACAGGGTACAGGCACAGGAGCTCTGCTCCTTTCCCGCTCTCTGCCATGGGTTGGGCTGTGAAGGGCTGACCATGTCACTCTATAAAGTGCTCAGTGCAGGATGGAAACACAAGGGAAAGAAACTGGTAGGTGACTGGTTGTAGTCCCAGTCACATCTTCAGTTCCAGATGGGGAAGGGAATACTTGGTGGTGGTGCCAATCCTTTATAGTTCTGTTGATACCCAGGATTTGATATGCAGGTGTTATATGGTCACAAGACCTGGAAGAGCTTCAGACAACAAACCTGAAAGGGAGAATTCAGTCATTTTTCTGGGGTAGTCAGACACTGTTTGCCATTGCTCCCCACCATGGTGTCAGTGACTGCAGGCAGGCATTCCTGGCCTCACAGGAGCATCCCAGACTGCTCCATGCAGGGGGACAGGCTTCCCAACTGCTGTTCACAGCATGGTGATAATTTCAGACATGATCCAAATCTTTTGAATGAGAAAGCAGTAAGTGTCCTTGACTTTGTGGTTAATGCCCAGGTGTGTGAAGGTGAAATGTGAGACTTGCCTCCTAGGAATCATCATCAAAGCCAAGCATCATTCACGTGGTTTGCTTTGGAAGGTGGAACTTGTCTCTGTACCAAGGACTGCCAGTGTCCAGCATAGGATTTGTAACAGATGGGAGCTTTTACAGCGCTGCTCAGACAGAGCTGTGACCTCCTTCTGGTCTCATTAAATGTTAGGCAATTGACACATTCTCTTCTGTTATCTGAATTTCCAGCCTGGCTGAGAAAGGTGCTGCTGCAGCGAGCTGGGTGAGGTTAGATGTCATCTGAGTGTCTCTGCTTGATGTGCCTTTGCAGGCAGAGCTCAGCGGGAACTGTGCTATTGGGATGAAAGCCAGAGCTTAACCTATGGGCGGTTTGAAATAACTTCATTGTGGAGTGGTATCCAGAGTGAAGATGGGACTCCACAGGAACGCTTCCCTTTCCCCAGCTTGCCTTTGTTGTTGCTGCTTTGGTGAATATTAAGAGGGGTTGCTGACCCTTGCAAGCCCTCGACCTTTGTATCTAAAGGCTGGTGGAGAAGAGCCTTCTTCTCAAACTCGCCAAGCCAGTCTTTCCCCAGCGCTCTCCTTTCTTTGCCAGCGTGACCCTATGGAAATGCGAGCTATGGAAATGCACCTTCAGAGCTGCCACCCTGGGAGCAGACTCCTGCACTTCCACCGTGTGTGGCTGCCTGCTCTGCTTTGCATCCGTCAGGCAGGGTCACGTCTTTCCTGGGATGGGAATCTGCAGGTGGTCTGGCTCACATCCTGCAAGGCAGACCTGGTTGGTCAGGGTGATAAGAATGATGGAAAAGTGCAGAGGGAACTTATCTGGGAGAACGTGGGAGGCACATGGCTAAAGGGTGCACCTAGACCTAAGGGAACACAACAGAAATGGCTGTGGTGGCTCTCGTGGGTGGCTGGTCTGTGCACAGCATTGCTGCTTTCCATTTGGAATGCAGGACCATGCAGGGACTGTCTCTGAGCTGAACAGTGCCTTCAGGAATAGGGGGATCAGAGCTGGATGTTTCCCAGAGTGGGACACGTGTCTTCAGACTGTCCTGCAAATGGCATGGGAAAGGCAAAGAGCAGTGAAGCAAATCTTTTGCCCCTTCTCCCCCCTGTTCTTGCCACTGATGAAGCAGTGAGGTGTGAGTGTGATGTACCTTGTCATCAGTGGCCGTCAAAATCTCAGATATTACTGAGAGCCTTTGCAGTGGACTGGGAGCTGAAAGCTCTGGCATCAAACCCCATGCTTTAGCAGCTAATTGTTTCTTTTTGTGTTTTATGAGAAGGTGCCTAGTGAAGCAACACAATAACTTAAAAAACTAGATTCCTTCGGTTAACACAGCTGTTTTGAGCCCTCCAAGTCTTTCTCATGGCTCTGAGGAGGCACAACGTAAAGGCAGATTGTGATGTAACAATACCAGTAACATAATGATAGCAGGCTGTCTCTTTTGTCTGTATGTTGAAGGCTTTTCCTAATGACAGTTAATATTTGTCCTTCAGCTAACAGGAGTTTAGTTTCTTAAAAATTTCTAGCTTACTGTAACTGAGTTCATATATTTGTATTTTACACTTGTATTTTTTCTGTCTCACTTTTCTTCTTGTTCTGCAGTGCTGAGAGTTTCACATCGTACCATCTTCTTTTCATGTGGAATCATGTCTGCAAGTGGAAATGTAGCTCCTGTTCTTGCAGCTCAAGCTGTGAGAGCTCTTTGCAGAGGAAGGCATGTCATGCACAGCCTTTCTCAAGGTCCCTGCCCCGTCAGGTCTTGAGATTCTTTGAACTTCTCTCCCTTTGGGGATCTGTGCTTTGCTGCCTAAGAACTGTCAGAGGATGTTACTGTTTTGCTCTGGTTGGTGAGGATGTTTCCTAAGATGTGTTCCCATTAATCCAGCTGCATTAGGAAGCGCAGTGCAAGGCTCACAGTGCTGATGTGAATCTGGTCCCGGTACTGGAGCCCCTGTGATGGACAGTAATGAGATGCCGAGTGGATTTGCAATGAAAACCCAACTGGCTGCTCATGCAGGGCAACAGGACAGTGGCTGCTGTCATCCCTCGTTTTGCAAACACTAGCAGCTATGAGAATTTTTTAATGTTTCATGATATTTAAGGAGGTTTTGTTTCTAAAATCTGGTAAAACATCTCCCAGGCTCCCTCCTGCGCAGTATCTGTCAGCCTTTTGGGATCAGTCAATATTAATTTGAGGCCCTTGGGAATTTGTTTGGATGTTATGGTGCTGAACACAGTTTGTGTGTCCAGACAGACAGATTCACTGCCTATGTTCTCCTGCGTGGAATCACGGGTTTTTCTGTCCAACCTGTCTGTTTGCCTAGAGTGTCATTCAGTGGATGCCCATGAGACAGATGTGCTAATGAAGGGGTAGGACTTTTTGAGAAGGAAGTGGTGGTGGAGATGAATTCCTCTTCCAGGCTGTCAGAAGAAGGGACAAAAATTATATTCTGTCTGGAACATTCTCATTCTGGTTGCTAGAAGCTTCCTGCTGATCTGTAGCCTGGGTTTATTCCTGGCCTGCTCCTTCCTCTGTGTTCCCATGACAGTTTCCCATCCCTTCAGTTTCCATAAGGCTTTTCTTTTCCAGTGGTTTTCTTTCTCTGTACTGTCAGCGAAGCATCCAAACACACTTATTTTGGAGCCTTAGCAATGCTAGCATCTCTCGTGGGGTTGCCTCTGCAGAGCTTTGTCGGTCCTGGCTGCTTTGCCCCTGTTCTGGTTGGCCTCATTTTCCCCAAGCCTGGGTGAGTGGCATCTGGAGGTTTGCAGGTGTAGGAGATGAGGAAATATTAAAAACAATAAAAAAGTGAAAATAGTGGAGTGAAATTCCTGTGCAGTAAAGGTAAAGGGGATCCTCCATAGGTGTTCTAAGGGTGACATGCTCTCCCCCTGGTGTGTGAGCACACAGCACTTCCCTGCAGGAGTGTGTCCCCTCTCCAGTCAGCACTCAAGTGTTTTAGAGGAGGGGAATTAATTAAAATGACTTGATAGATTTCTTGCTTGGGTGTAATATGAACTGTATCCTCTGAGTAAAGAGGATTTGTGATCTGCTGGTGGGCAGAATTGCCATCTATTTCCCCTTGTTGTTGAAGGTCTAATTGAGCTTTCTGACTGTAAGGAGATCGATGCGCACAAGCTTTGATGGAGCTCATCTCAAAGAACGCCTCTCCCTGCCAGAGCAAACGACATGAAAATGAGTGTCAGGTTTTAGGGCTGAGCTCAGCTCCTGGCAGGAGCAGGTGAGAGCCAGGTTTGCAGCCCTGGTGCTGCATGGAGCCACGACTGCTGGGGAGCAGAGCAAAGGCAGTGCTGACTCCAGTGGCCTATCTGCCTGTCCCAGGGGTGCTGCTGCATCCCCAGGGGTCACAGGGGGATTAAAGTGGGGATTTGCCCAGTTGAGGAATGACAAAACTTCTCAGTTTCAAATGAGACTTCTGCACTTTTCTCAACAACTAACTACAGTTTCCGTAGTATTCCCAGGCTACCTTCCTGCACCATGTACTTAAAACCATGTTTTCTGTGGTATTTTTCTCAATGAGATAATGTAAAATTCTGCTGCTACCTCAGGTTAGCTTTGTGCTTGTGGGAAGATCATTAAGTCCAAGCTATAACCACAGCTAAAAAATATATTGCTCCTTAGACCTTTGGTTCATTGCCCTCCACAAAAAAAATGACAACATGCAGATCATCTTCCAGGAAGACTCACATCAGGGGAGTGCAGTGCTGAGGTGCAGCCCTCTTCTCTGGTGGGGGGAAGCTCCCACTCAGATGTTGTATTTTTAATTCTGGTCATTTCTTTTTAATTTGCAGAGTAGGGGCAAGATCAATAGAGTCGCTTTGTAAATTGGTGATAGGAAACATAATTAACGGTGTTAAGGATTTAGCTAACAGTGTTGGTTAGGAATCCTAAATGACCTAATTTGTGACATGGCTTTTGGCTGGGGATTTGGCTGACATAACCAGGTGTCAAGCAAGACACCTGTCACTCATTCATGGGTGGGAATATGGATTAATCTGAGAAAAGCAAACACCTGTGAGGGGTGTGTGAGCTGCTGGTGGTACGGGGAGGGGCTCTGAGGCATGAGTCACTTTCAGAGTGTTCAGGTCAAAAACCTGCATGGCAGAAGGCAGAATGTGGGGGTATTTTATGTGACCTGTTAATGATTTGTTGATGTGATGATGATCCTTGGCAACAAGTTGCATGTTGAGGCTTGAGGTCTGCCAGGAAGGTGGGTAAGGAGGGTCTCAGGTGGCACTGGGACAAAGTGGAGGGCAGTGGAGGTGTACTGGGAAGGCAGTGATGATGTGCTGGGAGGGCAGTGGTGAGGTGCTGGGAGGGCAGTGGTGGTGTGCTGGGAGGGCAGTGGTGATGTGCTGGGAGGGCAGTGATGGTGTGCTGGGAGGGCAGTTTGTTTTTCCTCTTGGGGGGTGCTGGGCTGCAGCAGGGAGCACAGCCACTGTCTGGTGTGGGTTTGGGGATGGCACATGTGTACAGCCCTCCTGCACTGCCCCTGCCTGACACTTGTGTCAGACAGCTGTGGGCAAACCCTGAGCTTCTGAAAGGCCTTCAGGAGACATCCTGCACTGAGCACTGTGCAGCCCAGAGCTGAGGAGAGCCAGCTGCCAGCATGGCTGGACCTGGAGAATGTCTGCAGTTGGGTGTCCCCACTGTATGACAAGCCACTTAATCTGCATTTTCACACGTGTGAAAGCAGAGCAAGGGAGGATCCTGCTGCATCTCTAGGCTGGGAGTGTTTGAGCTTCCCATCCCTTCCATGGGGCTGATCTGGAGGATCTCCTTGGCCCCCACAGCGCTGTGGGGGCTGGCTGGGTGCTATGCTCAGAGCAGGGCCAATGTTGGTTTTTTTTATTTGTTCATTTTTCCCCTGGATGTGCTGTGTGTCCATGGGAAGGCCAGATCTGGTTAGTTCTGTGGCCATGCGAGCCTGGGGGAGGCCTTTCCTTGCGTGGGGCTGATGGCTGGGACAGAAGGTGCTGCTTTGGGCCTGCTGGTGACGGGGGCTGGGCCTGGCCGTGAGGGACCTCCCTGCCCGCCCCGCCTGCTCGGGCAGAGGCTCGGTTCCCGGCCCCGTGGCTCTCTGCTGTCATGGCCACAGTTTTATTGGTGCTGCAGCTCGGCTGTGGCCCCTCTGTGGAGGGGCTGTGCCCATCTCGCCCATTCTTTGGAGGCACGGTGGGGGATGGCACTGCTTGCCTCCATGCTGCTGCCTGCTGGGCCTGGATGTGACATTTGGCTGGTGCTGCCAGGCCACCAGGGCTGTGGAGCTCTTTCTCTGCAGCTTGTTCTCCTGGGGCACAAATTGCATCTCTTAAAGCACTTAATAAACTAACAATGGCTTGAAAGGAGGCAGTGAACAGAGTGACATCCCTGGGAGGCAGTGAAGAGCTGGAGGAGGAGAACCTGTGAGGAGGGTGGGCACAGAGCTGCTCTCAGGAAGGTGCTGGCTGAGAGCCCCAGAACCCCCTGACCTCACCCACTCCTAACTGGTGGTGTGTGATGCCAGTGTTGTTCATGATCCCATTGTACATCGGGAAGCAGAACCTGAGCCTGAGATTTAATTGTGTGCTGCAGCAGAGGGAGGGAATGTACTCAAGCTCTTCCTTGCACTGATGTGGGATGGGGGCTTTGGGCAATAAATAATGTGATGACACCAGGACTTAGGTGCTTGTTGAGCTGCATTGATTTCATTCAAAGGGCCTGGCTGCTGTATTGATCTGGGTCTTTCTGTACCTGCAGAGCCTGGGGAGCAGGCAGGCTGGTCCCAAGCACACGTGGGTGAGGGTATGATGTTTTACCAAAGCCTTTTGGTGCTTTGTACACAGTTGCTCCGCAGCTCTGGGGTGTTTGCTCAGGTGCCTGTGTAGGGGAAGAATCTCCCCAAAGGCTCGTGCAGTTAATCATTGCTAGCTGCCCATAATGGATGGGTGAGCAAGAACCTCTGTATCTGCTTATAGGCTTTAATTACTCCCCTGTAATTGAGCCAATGCACAGGCTAACCTAACAGAAGTAAAATACCCTGAACTGCTCCATCCCCACCCCAGAGCAGGCTTTTTTTTTCCAGACATTTGTCCCAAGCCAGAACCACTTGCCACTGTAATAAGGGGAGCAGCAGTCTTCAGGGTCACTTACCCTCCCTGGCTGTGCCAGGCCTTGTTCCCCCCCTGACCCTCTTGGCTAACCTCCTCATTCTTAACGGGGGGCTCTCCTCTTGTCTCTCAAGGGCTAAACTTGTTAAAATGAATCACATTTGGCATATCTCCCTGTGGTGCCTCTCCAGATAAAAGTGGTCCCAGCTCGCATGCTCTATTTTTGTTTTGTTTCTGTATGTGGCAATTTTCTCTATACAAAACCCTCTTTTGTCAGTTTGTAGAAGAGATTATGGGGAGACAAGAGCCCGCCTTTTTTATATCCATCTTGCACTTTCTCATGGCTCCACGGATGGTATTGTTCATGACCAAGGAACAATGACATTTTTCTGTTCCCATATCTGATGTGATTAAAGGAGCTGCAGAGCAGAAGTTACACTGAAGATTATAATGAACAGAGGAGACCTTGCAACTGGACAGGAGATGCGGGGAAGATTTTAGCCCTGGATTTTCTTCCTGTAAAAAAGCAACCAAACCCCTTTTTTTCTAATCTGCAGAAAATGTCTGAAATTATGCCCTGGGTGAGACTGTAAGTGGACAAAGTGCATCCTGCCTGTGCTCTCCTGGCTGTGGTGCCTGCCCGTGGGGCTCAGTGTGTGAGTGGCCACCCTCACTCCCCAGGGAGCTGCCTTGCCACGTCTGGGAGAGTGCATTTGGACCAAAAAGCACAAAGAAGAGGCTTGCCAGCAAGCTCTTAAGCCAGGGGCTGTAGCCCTTTTAGAAAGACCAGAGAAGATCCTGTGCTTAAAAATTTTTATCTGAAAGGACCAGAGATGTCTGTGAAAGAGCAGGAGCTGGGAAAGCTGGTTCTGCATGGCTGGGCTCCTTCCCATGAAGTCCTTAACAGCCAGGAGGGACCTCCTGGGGGGCTTTGGAAGGAGCTTGGAAATTGCTGAGGGTTTTTAACCTTGTTTCCTGGGGAAATATCTGTACTGGGTATGCTGGCTGTTCTCCGCCTGTGAGAGTAGGAGCCCTGTTGCAGTTTGCAGGGGCTACTGAGTTAATGTGCAGAGCAGTGACAGGCCTGATCATGTGCAGAGGGGGTACACTGGGGCACCTGCTTTGCCAGATAGACAGTCTCACATTTTTATTTCAGTTTCCAGAGTTGTGGAAAAAGGGCATCTGAGGTCTTTTGGTGACTGGCATCCTTGCACAGAATTAGTCATCCCAGACTGGCATCAGGAGGGAAGGACATGCTTTGCATTGCAGCTGTGTTCTCCACACACTGTTTGCTGTACACATTTGCTTTTCCTCTTGATAACTTCTCTGTGGACTCTTGCACCAGGAGCAGTATTTACCAATGCTCATTCGATCTGCTGTGTGATGCTGGCATGCACAGCTGGAATACTAAGCTGTCTCCATCATGAATGGACAGAGAGCACAGCAGGCTCTTGCAGGAGGCCCAGTTTCATAGCAGCATGGGCACTGCAGCTACAGAGCCTGTGAAATCTGTTCCCAAATGCTTTTGGGTATGACCACCCATGCCATGGCTGTGGGAGGCCTTGGGGGTCTCTTGTTCAGTGGCTGAGGCTCCCTCTGGTCTCCATCCTCTCATCAGGAGATGGAGTAGGTGGGTGCACAGAAGCACCATGGCACTGATGCCCACACTGGTGCCTGTGCCCTGCCCAGCATCGTCACCAGGCTTGGGTACCCTTTGCAAAGGGATTTAGGTGCTCACATCAGCTGGATTTGGTTCTTGGCTCTTTGGAATTTTCTTTTGCTTAGTGTTTTCCTTTGAGGTCGTGTAGGCAACTCAAATGACTGCCTCTGTGTAAAGAGGAGGTTTATAACAAAAAATTGAGTTTCTGGTGACAGCTGCTGTTGCCATGCTCAGTGTTGGATGGCCAGAACAAAGGGGCTCTCTGTCTTGAGGTCCATCTGCTCCTACTTGGCAAAAAGTGAGGTGCTGGGCAGGTAGGGCTGTGACAGGGGAGACCCTGTGGTAGTGGGGCACCATCTCTGCTCACCTCTGCATTTCCTCAGGCATGCAACTGTCTGCATTGATTGTGGGAAAGGTGTTTGTGCTCTCCCCTGAAAGGAAAAAAAAACATTTATTGTCTAAAAAATAAATCCTTGGCAGGTTTACAGAATACATGTGGTCCTGTGTTACAGGGGAGGGTCAATCCTGGCTTGAGGGGCAGAGGCTGATCTCAGCCAAGCAGCACAGCACACAACATGTTAAAGTTCTAAAAGGAGGGAGAAAAGCTTCTCTACCTACAAGGTTAGGCAGGGATCAATGAATCAAAGACATAGGTATTTCATAAAGCAGGTGGCAGGAGGCAGCCCTTGGATTACTAGAAATAATGTGATATATTAGCCCTTGATTTGGCAGAGTCTGCCTTATACTAAAGAGGAGGAGAGTGTAAATTGTGATGATTTGTGTAGAGTTTCTGACATTATCTTGGCATAAAAAGGGCAATCTATATAGATAAATGCACTTGATTGAAACCGTGCATGAGAATTTTTATATGCACTTTTTTTCATGATTAGAGAGGTCTGGGATGGACATGTGGAGATCTGTATGAAATTAGGGTTTGTAACTTTCTTTGAGGAAATTATTTTGCCAATACCAAAAACTTCAGGATTATAATAAAGCATCCCAGGCTTTCTTTTTTGTCGATGGACCTTTTTTCTGCATTAGTTGATTAATCCTTGTTCCACATACAAATGCACTTTGCTCTTTGTGCATTAGGAATCCTGCCTGCACATAAGCTGTTAAAGCCATCACTCCAAAATCAGCCTGCTTGAGACTTAGGCTTTCCAGTCAAAGTGCTTTTTGTTTCCAGTTTGTGGCATTGCAGGGCTCCAGGTTTTGTCTTTTCTATGTCAGAGCAGGCTGCTGGGATCTGAAGTCTTGGACCAAGTGTGTCTAGGCTGGCAGGAGTTCAAGTTCATTGCTCTGACTTTGTAGGGTAGTTTTCACAAATATCTCTGTGTGAAAGTCAGGTCAGTGCTGGGTTCAGATCATCATGTTGGGATTTGAGGCCTCTGGTGCTGTGCTGAGTGTCCCTGAGCTTCTGTCTGTGACTCTACAGACCAGCAAATTCTGTATGTGTATGACACAAAACTGTTACCACAGCACGTGCCCTGGGAACTGCTGGATCCAGAAATGGAAGGATTCTTTCATGTCAGAGCAGGTGTCTGAAAGAGTTCCTTAACTCTGCTCCTTCAGATCCTCTGACAGCAGAGTTCTGCATGGCCAGGACCCTGGCCATGGGGAGGGCCTACTCCATCTGCCAGCTCTGATGGTCCCAGGAGCCCAGCACTGCTAGGAACAGGCACCCCTTGGCTGGAGATGGGCAGGCGGGCTCTGTGCAGGGTGCTTTGGGCAGCTAATGTAACTTCCCTGGCCATAATTCTTTCTCCTCCATTATTTCATTGGCTCTAAGTATTCCTGCTTCACATAACCCTGCAAAATCAACAGTTGAATTTAATATGACTGAGTAATTCATATGGCACAGGTACCGACAGTGGTAATTCAGCCTCTAAATTATGATCATAAATTTCCATGGCATGGCACTGCTGAGGGGGGTGATGATTTTATTGGGCAGAGCAGAGTCACTCAACTAATTAAACAGGGAAGGAGCCTTTGGCTGCTGGAGGAGCAGAACAGCCTGCACAGTGAGCGTGGGGCTGGCTTGCAGCAGGGCCAGAGTGTGCCACAATTGTGCCAGCCTGCTCAGATCTTCAGTCAGAGTTGCTGCACTCGCTGTGCTCCTCTGCAGAGGTGACAGTGGTGGCTTTATGAGCTCTGTGCCTGGGCCAGAGAGAGCAGCTGGCCAACCTCAGGAGAGGGCAGGAGGCTGGCAGGGGAGCTGAGGGCAGGTGTGCCTCCTGCTTTACCTGCTGTGATGCCATTCCATGCTGACCATTAGCTCTGGAGCCAGTCTCCAGTACTCTTGTTTACTGGGCTGACTGGGAAAAATGAGATCTGAATTTCTGTCTCAGATGAGTCGGGTCTCTTAGTGCTCCTAAGGAGTGTAATAAAAAGGTCTTTTAATAGCTTATAATTTGAAATTGAGACTAAAACATGTTTCTGTATTAAGAAAGATCAGCTTCAGCCATTGTATTGTCTACTGAGCTCAGCTGTGGCTGTTGCAGATAAAAACATAGTGGAAGCAGTGGGCATCCCAAGCTGTCAGCATGGGTCTAGGGCATGTGTCTTAGTGGCTGGCATGGGAAATTAAATGACAGGGAGTGTAGAAGAAGTGCAGGCTTCATGCAGAGGAGACAGATATCTGGCTTCTTGGAGGTGGTGGTGGCACTCACACTTGTGGAGACCCTGGTCCTCCTCATCCAGAGCTGGCACTGCTGTGGATGCAACTGGCTGACCCTGCCATGGGCACTGCCAGGGGTTTGAGCTCAGGGGTCTGTGTGTGACCCAAGGAGTGGGAAGTGATGGGGTGCCCTGAGCACAGGTTTTGTGGGTTCCCCAGGACCCACCAGGCAAGCAGGAGCTCCAGGGCACAGTGTGGGCTGTGCTCTCCCCTGCTCAGCCCCAGCTGTGTGACAGAGTTTGGCCAGCTCCTGCTGGTGTGCAGAGGCCCCTGCTTGCTGGCCATGGCACCAGTGCTGCTGTGCAGCTGCTCTTCACCAGCCACCATGCCAGGGCCCCCTCCTTGCCTGAAAAGTACAGGTAGGCTCTAAGTTACTGAACCATGGGAGGGGTTTATGAGCCAGACATGCAAGAATGGTCCAAAGTTAGAGAAAATGTATTTATTACAACACTTTTCATGGGCAAGTTATCATTTTGTCAAACTTTATTAGAGAAAGTAATTAATGGGCTGTAAAAGGTGCTAGTGCGTAGCCAGTAAAAGAGCTAGTCCTGTGCAAATTGGCAGTTCATAGATTGATGGTTCCTTCTTTCCCCATTTATTAATATGGAGAATGCACATGAAGTGTGTTATATGTGTGGGCTGCTGAGCTCTGTATCTGTGCATTGGGACCATGCTGCTGGGGTGCAACAGCTCCCAAATCCCTGCTCCCCTCCAGGTTCAGGTGGCTCTGCACGGGGAGCAGCACCAGGGATAAGTAGAATTAAGCACATTGTGCCTGCTGTGGGCAGGCTGTGGCTCTTGCCCTGCAGTCAGGGCCAGTGTGGCATGGCCCAGACACTTGGGCCTCAGCCACTTGCCTCTGTGCTCGGGCAGGGTCTGGCCTGGGGGATGGAGTCAGGCTGCAGCAGCTGCCACATGGGTGAGCCAGGGGCTGCTCTCAGTGCCAGCCCTTCCCGAGGCTGCGCTGGCTGTGGAGCAGGGCTGGGGAGGTGATTTTTATCCTCTGCTCTTGGCTGAACTGGAGCCCCTGCCTGGCCTTTCAGCTCGGGGACCTCTGTCCCCACCGGCTGAGTGCTGTCCCAAAGGTCCCTTTCTCCTTGGCCTGATCTGCTCCGATGCCAGCTCTGTGTGTGGTGTCTTGTTTTCTCCTGGGAATTACGTTAATACCATCGATTGGTTTGTTTTAAATAGCGTTGGCTGCTAGGTCATTATTACTAGATGCTGATGCATAATTTATTGATAGAAATATTGGCTGCCTGGCAGAGGGGCATTGGCTTCCACCTGTTAACCCTTCACCTGCCCACATGACCTCTCATCGCTTCTGTGGACTCCTAACATGCAGCTTTTTCCAGGCTGTTGAGAGCGATTTTATTTTCCACAAGCTTCCTTCTCCTTCTCCCCTTTGGAAAGGGAAACAAGCAGGTCTGCTGTTGGCTGCCTTACAGCCAGGGAAAAAACAGTGTGGATAAGTGGCTGGGCTGACAGCAGAGCATGTGTTGGTGGCAGCTGGCACTGGTTTGTACTGGTCTTGCACCATGCCATTGCAGGCTGCTCCCCGTGCCTCTGCTGCCTTGCTTTGGGGCACTCGTGGCTTTGCCTGCAGAGACAGGCTGGGAAAAGTGCCTTGGAGTTGTGAGCCTTGGCTGGAGGCAAGTGGGATGGTGCTGCTCTCCTCCAGGGAGGGGGCTCAGCTGCTGCTGCTGCTGGGGGTTGCTGCCAGCCCATATGCAGTGGGGCAGGAGCTCCATCTCCAGCCTGGAGCTGGCAGTTTGGAGGAAACCCATTGGCACAGGTCAGGCTGCTGGCAGAGCAGAGTGCTGTGTTAGGGAGCTGTTGGCCAGGCCTGGGGAGTGCCTGATGTTTAAAAGATCAGAAACATGAAACCAGAACTAGCCAGTGAAAACAAGAGATTTTTGCTCAGGCTCCACAATTGCTGCCTGCTGCTCTGCTTCTGCTATTATAGCACTTCCTACAGTGCCAGGAGCTAATCCAGGCTTCCCTCTGTGCTGGGCTCTCAGCTGCATGGAGCTGCTGAGCCTGCAGCCAGCGTGTCACTTGCTGGCTGGGCCCTTGCCCTGAGGACCCAGGACAGACTGCTGGGTCACCTTGGTGGACAGACACACACCAGGCAGTGCCTCCATCATCACCCTGCACCGGTGGGGAGAGCTCTGCCCTGAGCATGGCACAGCTCAGGGCCAGGCTTAGCCTGTGCCATCACAGCTCTGGTCCCAGTGGCTCTGCAGTCATGGGCCTCTGCAGATGTGGCACATGAGAGCCAGGTTGCTGGGGATCTGCCTGAGTTCCTCAGCAGGTTACTGCGGGGCAGGCATGTGCCTAAAACCTCTTGGGGACTTGGTGTCTCCTGCCAACATCTCACAGCCCCCCAGCCTCTCTCTGAGTTATGCCTTGGCTTCCAAATCAGACAAGCTGAATCTATGGAGTTACTTTATATGAATGATTATTATAGGATCAAGATTTTTTTATTTCCTAAAAGCCTTTTTTTCCAGAGGCACAGCAATGTGTGCACTCTTGCTGTCTGCCCATCCTAAGGAACACCTACCAAACACCCCGAAGAGAAGGGACACACAGAACCAATTCAGCTGGATAAGACCTGAGATCATTGAGTTCAGCCTTTCACCACCTTGTCAACTAAACCATGACACTCAGTGCCACATTCAGTCATTTCTTGAACATACCTGGAACTTGAATCCCTTCAAGGCAGGGAGTCAATGCCCTGGCTGCTCCTGTGTTCCTGGGTGAAAGATGGGTGTCCTCACCTCTCTTGGGTAATGGGAGTCCCACATGTGAGTGTCCCTCAGAAACAGGACTGTGTCTCTGCACTGTGTGGAAGAGATTTCCTGAGCCCTTCTAAGACCAAGCTCAGGTTGTGGGATGCTGGGCTGCTGACTCCTGCTTCTTGGTGCTGCATTGCCACTGAAACTGGCAATCCCAAATGCCTTCCTGCGCTGCCTCTGATGTGGGTAAAGCCCTGGAGCAGATGCCCATGTCCTGGCAGGAACCAGGAAATGTTGTACAGTGTGGTGATTCCTGCTCTAGTCTGTGGAGATGAGGACATGAGTGGCCACTTTCTCTGCAGGCCACGGTCAAGTCTTTCATCCTGGTTTTGTTTGCAGTGCTGACATTCACACAGATTCTAATTTCTGCCGCCAGCGTGGCGAAAGTCTTGCAGGCACCTCTCCAAGCACGTCCTTGGTCTTGCCTCATCTAGTGTGGATCAATAGACTGCTCGGGGTGTGCTGCTCACTGTAGCCTTGCTGCTGTCACTGGGGACCCACCCATGCCCACCCTCTGCAGTGGAAGGAAGGCAACCAGATGTTCCTCATGGGCTCAGGAGACAGGAACATGGAAACAAAGCTTGGCCATTGTTCACGTCTCGTACTGCTGGTGTGCTCTGCTGGGCCAAGGAATGCTGCTGAAGCACAGCGTGATGAAGGGCCTTGCAGCACTATTGTGCTGGGACTTCACTAACCAGGCCCAGAGAAATCCTGCTGTGGGCTCAGCAGGAAATGGATGGACATCCTCCACACCAGACGTTAGCTTTTGACTGAGATGTGCATGGTGATGAGATGGAAGGGTGTCACAGCCCAAGTCTGAATGTTTTCTGAGTTTCTTCTGAAGACCCCTAGCACCCTGTGCCAAGAAAATGCTCCAAGAAAGGCTGTATTCATTGTGTCTGGTGCTCCCAGCCAGAAGAATGGAAGTAGGATATGAAAATGAGTAATTTTTTAAAAAAGTTATCCAGATGCACTTGCTGACCTTTCTTCTGTGCACCCTGAACTGGTTTCCATCTTCCTTGCTGTAGTTTCTCAAAATATCAGAGAAAATGAATTTTCAAAGGATGAGGGGAGGAGAAAGCAGTGAAGTCAGATTCTAATTTCACAACATGTGAAATATCTTGTTTAACTGACAGAGCACCAGCCTGTTTCTCTTGGTGTTTTTGCCCATGGTGATGAAGCTTTTCAGGGCAGCAATGGGGAGCAGCTACTGGGGTAGAGATGGGCATTAGCCCACTCCCAGCCACTGTTCCTGGCTGCAGCATGCTGAGATCCTGGCTCCACTGCCTGTTTATGAAAGAAAAATGTTTGCTTTTTTTTTTCTTCAAATTGTTCCTGTTCCACAGGAAAGTGGATTTCAAGCCCTTCCCAAGTTTTTAATTAGTAGGTTTGTTGGTGCTGGTTCAGACTGCTGTTCCTCCCCCTGCAGAGGGGAGCAGTGCTGGCCTGGAGCTGTGCTCTGGGGTGGGAGCAGCGCTGTTGGAGGGGTCTTTAGTCGGGCCAGCTGCTGGGGGGATGACCCATCCTCCCTGGAGCTGAGGGAGGCACAGAAGCAGAGGCAGCTCTGCACAGCTCCTGCAGGCACCTGGCAGGGTTCAGTGCCTGACAGGCACGTGTGTGTCGGCTGGGGGGACTTGTCCAGAGAGAGCAGCAGGACTCTGTGCTCCTGTAGAGGACAGTTCTAGGCTGGGGGTTGCTGCAAATGACTGCCCCACCCTTTGTGTCTGTGAGTGGCTTTTTTCAGAGATGGCACTTGAGGGAGTGAACTTTTTGTCTGTCCCCACTTCAACCTCCAGCCAGCTTTCCAGCTCCGTGTCAGGCACGGGACTCCTTTAGCACACAGTGTTCATTCGCAGTGAAGCCTCTGGCAGCTGTTTTCCTTGGATGCATTCCCTAGATCAAGAGTCAGCACATGTTCACTACGAGACCTATTTGGTAAATGGGCTGAGAACAGAGATAATCTTAGACTAGTTTGGTTTGCTGAGGAGCACTGACACAGCTCAGTTTGTGCTTGAATGCTAATTTGGAGCTGAAGTCTGTGTTGGGTTCAGTCGTGCAGCTCCTGATCAAATCATTGTCACATAACATGGATGTGCACATGTCTGATAGATTGCCTGTTGTGTGTGTGAGGATGTTGTACCATAGACAGGGAGGAGAAATGGAAGAAATTCAGTCATTTATAAAAATGAATAAATGAATCTTTGTTTAATGCGTACTCCAAGATCATTTTACCTATATCTTGCTTATTTGTCCTAGAGAGACCTTTGTGCCCATCTCCCCTGGGGGCTCTTACCTTTTTCCCAAAGCCTGTTGTTATGAAGAGCTTTGGATCTTCTGAATGCATTCACTGTGTAAAAGGCACTGGGGAATCAGTTTATCTCCTCTCCTGTACAGGTGTCCCCTTTACCCAAAGCCAGGCCATTCCATATCTGGAATATTGCAGCTGAGCTGCTTTGGATGCTTTCACCAGCAGGTGTTTAAATCAACAGAATTCTTCTTTGCCTTACTCAAAAGATCACATTAGGTGATTTAACCTGATATTCTGGGTTTAGCAGGCAGATTAGTGGCTGTTAAAATGCAAAGTCATATGCCATTGATAATCTATCACCAGCAGTGAATCCCGGGTAATTGTCACTTCGTCAACAGAACAAGTCAGGTGCAGCACACGGGTGCTGGAACACATGTCCTGGACACCATCCTGCTCCTTTCCAGAGCTTTCTGAGGACACTGCTTGATGTGTTTCTGACTGATGGAGGCAGTGGTGGTGTTACCCAAACTGAACCCTACCTGGCCCTTGGTGTGAAGCAGTGTAGTGATACTGTCCCAAAGGCCCTTCTCGTGCTTCTCTGATATAAATTCATTTTTGTCAGAGCACTGCAGCTGCCAGTTAAATCAATTAAGGCAAATCCCCTGTATCTTAAGGAAGAGCTGAGTGTGGAGGAGAAGGGAGGTTCTGTGCAGGATCTTGACCCCCAGGCCCAGGCCTTGTGCTGGCTGGGGTGATCAGGCTGGTGATGCCACAGAGCACCCCCCAAGCGTTTGGCCTCTGGAAACAGCTGCGCATTGCCAGGCACATGGCAAAGCTCCATGCAGGAGTCGCTCAGGGAAAATCCTTCCTTACAGAAAGGAAAAGGATCTGTGCCTAAACGCCCACGCAGTGCTTTGTGCCTTCACCTGCTCCAATCGCAGGGGATTGGGATCCCATCCACGCCTGGCTCAGCCCTGTGCTGCCTGGGATTTGTGGGTGCTAATAGCAGCAATCCAGTGCTCCTGTGCTAGCAGAGATACAGCATGAAGGCATGTTGTCCTCGCCATGTGCTATTCCTAGGGAAGAATAATCCATAAATCAAGATATTACAAGGCTATTTAGTGATTCTTCTACTGTTATACATGTGTCAACAACAAATAAAAGAAGCATTTGATGGCGTTAGTCCATGTGCCAGGAAATCCTCCTGGTTCCTTTTCTTACCTAAGGAAGGGGGGACCTAAGGCTATTTGGCTGAGCAGGCTGTGCTGCGATGCTCCTGCACAGGCAGCGTGTTCTTCCTGAGCTCTGCCAAGAATTTGCTTGTCACAGAGATGTGTAATGTGATTGCAGTGGAAAATACATGCAAATGTTTACCCACCTCTTTTTTTTTCTTTCTTTTTTTTTTTTTTTTTTTTCTAGAGGGGAAGAGATCTTGATTAAACAGTAATTAAGAGTGTTTTGGACAACGTGAGGCAGTCTCTCTCCCAGGTGCTTAATAAGTGCCAAGACTGTTGAGTGAAGTGTTTATTTAGCATAGTAATAGGAGGCGGGTTTTGCCGGGCTCCCCAGAACCCAGGCTATTCTATGTGCAACCCTGGGCTCCGTGGGAGCCACAGGCTCTGTCCCATGGAAGGCAATGCACGGGCAGAAAATCCTGCTCTGCCTGCTGCCCATCCCCATGGCTGCTGCTTCCCTGCGGTGTGGGGACAAAGCTCTCCCTCCCAAGGAGGTCTCAATGTGAGCCCAGAATTGCAGGGGGCTGGGCTGTGTCCCTGGGGTGATGAGTCTGTCCCTTGTCACCTTTGTGGGTGGGGGATATACAGGGAGCTGCCTATAGTGGGCTTCCCTTATTTTTTTGCACGGAGCAGCCTCTTGCCCACTGCTCCTCCCCCAGACTTTTCCCACTGCCATGAGCTTCATGGGTCACCTCGGTCCCTGCCACACTGCAATAGATGCTGCTAGAACTGGTACCAGGCAGAGGTTTCCTGCAGCATTGGGGTTAAAGGGTGGAGGAAGCATCCTGCCTTGTATTGCTGGTGTTTTTTTCAAAGATGCTGTTTGCATTGATAGATTTTTGGATGATGCTCTAGAAAAAAAAAAAAAAAGAAGGAAAAATCAATGTCCCAGTGATTGTACCAGGAAGGGCAGTCGATTGGTGAAAAAGCTGCAGCAGGCATATTGGGAAATAGATTTTTCTGCCCTCCAGACATTAACTTGGAATTCTTTGAAATGAGGAGAAAACAGTGTGTGTCAGAAATGAAAAATTAAGGAGGTTAATGTGATGCCTTTTCCACTTCTAATTTCTTTGAGAGAGTCCTTGCTGGAGCTGTGCTCTGCCTTGCCCGTGGCAGGACCACTGGGCACTCCCTGCCGTGCCACCACAGGCTGGCAGCAGGGCCAGCAAGGCTGCTGCCCTCGTGGGTGTGCAAGGCCATTGTTGCTGGGTGTGTAAGAGCAGACAGGGGACACATCATGGCTAAGTGCATTCCAAGTGTTGCAATAACTGGATCTCCGTGGAGATCAGCTGTGGGACTCGAGCCATTTGCTCCACAGAGTTAGTGAGCAATAAACTGGGGTCTCTGTAAGGGGAAGGGCAGTGAAGTGTTTCCTGTGCCCGAGATGCTGCCAGTTTTTCCCTAAGGACACATGCTGGTGCATGCATGTGTGTGCACGTGTGCTCCCTGGTACCTTCTCCTGTGCTGGCAGCTTTGTTGCCCATGGCACAGCACGGTGCCAGCCAGAGCTCCTGTCAGGGCTCTCGGAGGGGAAAGCTGAGCAGGAGATTTCATGCCGGGGTTTTTTTTTTTTTTTTTCTGCTTTGGGTAATTGTCTGTGCTTCAGCCTTTCTAAACAAAATGCCTCTTTCTTCCCTCTAGGGACCACTTTCCCAGTCCCTTGGGTGGTCTTTTTATGCGGGTTTTTATCCACTCTGTGGTAGGCTATAGGCAGCTCTCCAGAGAGCCGGAAAAACCTCCGCTCGCCTTACTCTATTGCAGAGGAGAAAAATGAACTCCCAGGGACTCGATTTTGGGAAATTAAAAAGCAAGACGAACATTAAAAAAGCAAATTACAGGAGGTTTTCTTCCCCCCTGAGCTGCAGGCAGGCCGATTTCCCTGTGCCCCCAGGGCTGGTTGGTGTGAGCCTCCCTCTCCCTGCACTGCA
Organism: Peucedramus taeniatus; assembly: GCA_013400575.1. NCBI lineage: Eukaryota > Metazoa > Chordata > Aves > Passeriformes > Fringillidae > Peucedramus > Peucedramus taeniatus. The sequence continues at coordinate 239,400 of WBNO01006776.1, forward strand.
GCAGCGTGCCCAGGCTGGGGCATGCAGACATGCTCTCATTGCAGAATGAGTGCCTGCAGCTTGCTCTGCCTCCATGCAGGGCATTTCCCACTTCCCTGGGCCAGCATGCTGGTATTTTCCTTGGGATTGTGGCTGGGGTCACAAACCAATAGGATTTATTGGTTTTCTCCTCACGAGAGGTGTGAAGGGACAGCAGTGTTTGATGGCTGTGCATGACCAAAGCAGATAGAGGACCAAAGTTACACTGTGGAGAAGCTGCAGTGGTCTTTGCAAGCACTTTTTAGATATAACAAGTGATGTGCTAGTCAAGCTGTCTTGCAAAAAAGGCAGAATAAACCTCTAAAGAGGCTGAAAGGGGGAGAAGGTGGCATGAAAGAGCTTCTGTGCAAAGCAGGCTGGAAGAGAAGGCTGTCCCTGTGGGAAAGGAGGGTTGGGTTGGTCCCTGGGGGTGCTGGCCAGCCATGTGCAGTCATGTGTGGAAGGCAAAGGTTCGTTAGAAAACAATTAATTGCTTTCTTCTAGGGCAAGAGCTGAGGGTATGTAATGAAGTTAGCCAGCAGTTTTGAAGCTGGAGTACTTTTTATATCATGGTGGTCAGATACATCCCTGAAGTTAATGGCTGTGGGTTGTTGTAGAAGCCAAGAGAAAAATGGATTCAAAAGGGACACAGGTGAGTTCAGGGGACAAAAATCTGTTTGGTCATTGAGAATGAAGGTTTCATACATAGTTTGGCTCAGTCAGTCCCTAGATAGGAAATCATGAGGATGGAGGGTGTTTTCCTGTCCTAGGGAAGGGAGTAATCTCCAGTTTTTTGTATTTTTTCCCTAAACATTGGGATGGTTGAGGCCAGCCCTGGCTGAACAACCACCTCTTGCCCGTGGGAAGAGGCTCCACATGGGAGTGCAGCCATGCTGGGGACCATGGCCTGCTCCTGTTGGGAGCAGCTGGAGGCTGGCAAGGACACAGTACAAGAGTGGATCTTTCCTCTCTTCACCCGAGTTGGCTGAGCCATGTGGGTGTAGGCCAGGGCAGGATTTGGCACATAAAGTTCATACGATGGTTCTAATGAGGAGCAGGCGTGTGTTTGCTCACCTCCACTGCCATTATTTATTGTGTAACTGGAAGGCAGAGACAGCGGCTACTGCACTTGTTTCCCTCTGCATGAAAGTTTATCATTCGATTCATTTCTCTATTTTAGCTTTGCGGAAGCGAAGGAGAAAATCACCCAAGTTAACAGTGAGGTAGCGGGGAGCAGCGAAGGACATATGGGTATGTAAGGGAAGCAGATGGCCTATCTGACTAAACCACATCATATAAGTTTATGAGTCAGGCAGGTGCTCTTTCCTGCTGTTTTATAGTGATGTCTTAAGGATTTCCCTTTTGATATACGAGGGCAAATCGTCAGCCGAGCCCTTCTCTATCAGAGGCTAATCCAAAAGTAAATCACTCTAAAGCAGCAGGAGAGAGGTCTTGCAAGGCACCCACTATAGAGATATTCTTTTGTTATAAATCATCAGTCGTGTTCTTAAGGGATTATGCTGGAAAAAGCAAACAATATAAAAAGGTCAAATACAAATAGTAAAAATGAAATAGTTTGTTGCCTTATTCTGTCTGCTCACAGAGGAGATACTACTTGGCCAGGAGGAGAGATGGCTCTTCAATCCCAGTGGAGTGTGGCTGGGGCTGGGTGGAAATATGTAGCAAGGGATGGTCTGGGTGTGCCCCTCTGGACTTTGGGGGATTTGTTCCCTGGCATCCATGGGAGCCCCCTGAGCTGTGCAGCCCACACTGGCTGCCTGCACCCCAGGCACTGGTGGTGGGGAGGGGGAGCAGCCATTCACAGCCACTGCCTTGCTTGGTTCTGCTGACAGGCCTGGGTTTACTTCTGTGGGGAATGTGCAGGTGTGAGGCACGTGGGATACCTGTGGGTGCCCCTTGAGGCATGGCTGGAGCAAGGTGAGAGGTTTTACTCAGACATCTGTGCCTGGACTGAGCTCAGCACGACCTGGCTAATGCGTGATGCTGTCTCATTGCTGCTTGGGCTGCTGGGGAAAGCCCTCTCACCATGCTCTGGCTGTGTGATCACCCTGGGCATTGCACTGCTTTGCTGCACCTCCTGGTGTAGTATCAAAACTTGAGGGAGATGTAAGTGAAAGAACATGCCCACTGCTGGCCAGCCATATGGATGTGCTGCAGAGAGCTGGTGGTGATGTCAGCTCAGTGGCACATCCTGCTGCGCACTGAGCAGAGCTTCCCTGTGCAGGAGAGATTTATTCCTTGTGCCTGTAGAGCAGCCTGAGCCTCTGCCTTGCCAGGTAAGGGCACAGATCCAGACCCTGGGCTCTCCTGCTGGGAAAGTGCTTGGCAGTGATTCCCTTGGGGACTTTGGGCTGTCTCACAGCTCTGTGTTGGCCATTCAGCATGCCCTGGTCAAACCCTGCAGTGCAGGGCTGAGAAGCAGGACCAGCACCCTCTTAGCTGCCTGCATTTCATAGTGCTTCCAGAAAATTTGGTTTTTCATTTGGAAAATAAGATAGCAAACTGTGTTCCTGCTTGTGGATGCTGGGAATCCCAGCAACTATTTGCACAAATCTGGGCAAGCTGGGGCACTGGTCTCTGCTCTCTTGCCTCTCCCTCCCATCACAGCTGTCCCCAAGAAGTGTTTCCCTTGTGATGTCTGAGAGGGCTGCATGTCTCTGCAGGAGCAGAGGTGATGCTGGTCTCCTGCCTTTTACACTGTCACGGGGGAAAGGTGTGATCCAGGAAAGGTGCAATGCCATGAAACAGCTGTTGCCATTATCCTTTCTAAATCTCAAAGTTTAATTTGTTAATGATGTGAGTAAAACCACCAGAGCTGCTGTTGGGGGCTCTGACGTGCTTTGGCTCTTTAACCTGACATGTCAGCACGGCAGAGTGTAGCACACACAGGTATAAACACTGCTTGGCTGCCCACAGGCTCAGGGAATCCCTTTTCTGCGGCATCCCTCTTTTCCCTGCCTTCTGAAGGAGGCAGAGCTTGATGATAGCAGTGGCTGGGCTCTGCTGGGGTGCTGCAGGCTGGTGTGGGCTGGCAGGCAGAGGAGCAGCTCCCTGGGCCGTGGTGCTCCTCTGCAGATCCTCAGAGGATCTGCTCCTGGGAGCTGCTGCCTTGCCCTGCTGCACATGTCAGATCAGTAGCAGCATCTCTGCTGCCAGGCCATGAGCTTGTGCCTCTCTGCAATTATGTTGAGGCCGTTGGCTGTCCCTGACACAGGCTTGGATTAGGAGTCCCCGTGCTGACACGCTGACAGGTCAGCTGTGTTCAGTGTGTTCAGTGTCCAGTTAAGTGCACAATTCACTGGCACACTCCTGCTGCCCGGCTCAGCCTGTGCCCTGCAGCCCTGTGCCCTTCCCCACAGCCCTGCACCAGAGACCCAGCGTACAGCAGGACTCATCCAGCCCAAGGCAGGGCTGGGGAGGGTTCCTGGGTCTGCAGGACCACAACATGGCCTTCCAGTGAAGCTGTGGGGGCAGCAGGCTGCTTCCCTGGCTCTGGGGTCTGCCAGCCTGCTGCAGTCCCCTCTCCAGCCCCACAGGGTGAGAAGCCTGGCAGCAGTGCCTGGGCAGCACAGGATCTGCCAGTGATGGGTACAGCAAGCAGTGCTCTGTGAGGGCACGTGGGCTTCCCTTAACAATTTTTGTCTCCTCTGCCCTATTCCCAGCTCCAGCAGGCAAAGCTGGATTTTGATGGCAGCAGTGTCCACGTCTTTGCATTTTCAGTTTGTTCGCAGAGCAGCTCCAGCACCCAGAGCCTGCCTGAGCTCAGGGGAGAACCAGTGCAACCCAAGTCTGTCACAATTGAAAGAAACAAGGTCAAATGCAGGTTGCAGAGGCATTCCTAACTTCTGAATGCTCGATCTGGGACTTGGAAATAATGTCCTTTTAACAGAATACTTAACGTTTAATACAGTTTTATGAGTCTATGGGAGCACAAATGATCCCCTTCCGGAGTTTAACATTTATAAGTCTAAACTGATGCACTGATTTTCTTTGAATTCAACTTCACTTTAAAGCACCAACTGTTTTCTTCAGCCTTGGCCTGCTCTGTGGGTTTTGTTGGGGCCTCAGGAGCTCTGAGCCCTCAGAGATGGAGAGCTTTGAGGGCTGTAGCTGCAGCCAGCTGTGGGCAGGTGTGGAGTGGAGGTGGCTGTAATGCTGCTGCTTCTATTGGAGCTGCTTTCACTGCTCCTTGTTTAGTACAGTAACTATGTGACAGCAATAACTCTAAATCAAACTCATGTTTTTTTCAGAACACGGAATGTGCCTTTGCCCTCTAAAGTGAAGAGAGTGAGAGAGATGGAGAGTTTGCATGAGAAATATTTCTCAGAAATAACCAAGAAATTCTGAATTAAATCTTCAAATCAATATATCCAGTCCAGCTGATGTATTTGCTAAGGAAAATTGTGGCTGATCAGTTAACCCTTGGCAAATTTATAAGCAGCTGAAAATGAGACTTGGTAGTTAGACATTTCAGTCTTGTCAGTGGATGGACCCATTGCCTCTGGTGCAGGCAGGTGCCAGTGAGGATGTGGCATGCACCCTGTCTGGGCTGGGGCTTGGGATTGCTCCTGGGCTTTACCCTGAGGGCTTGATGGAGGCAAAGGAGATCTTCTGTAATGTTTCCTTTTCCTTTGAAGAGAAACAAAACCCAACAAGCCTCCTAGGAAAGGAGATGCAGGAGGCCAAGTGAATGAAGTGAGATTGCACTGCCAAGTGTTGAAAAATTAAAATATGCATAACTTTACCTCAGGTGCACAACTCTGACTCTGCCCCCTTGTGCATATTCATTAGACTACAGCCTCTAATTACCTGTCCTGAGGGGTGCAAGCCATGTGTCCAAGCTGGTCTGGGGGTCCTGTTGCCCCACACACTGTGGTACCACGGGTGGGTCATGGTTTGAGGCTGCTGTACCACGAGGGGCAGAGGCTCAGGCTGGTGTGACTTGCCCAGCACCTGGCACTAAGCTGGGCTGGAACTAAGGAGACTTTTCTGAGGAGCCACCTTGGAGCATGGCATCCAGGGCAGGAGGAGATCAGGTAAAAACGTGCTTTTTATTGCAAGGTGACAATGCAAACACAATGTTCCCAGGAAGGAGTTAATACTGGTCTGTCTACAGATGTCCTGATGGAGTGAAGGCAAGCAATGATATTTTGTATCATTTTGATATCCGGTCTAAATTAGGCCCGAGGGAAAGACTGTGGCCTATTTAACCCAGCATCTGTCAGTTATCATTATTTTCAGCCAACTTTAGTAGGTCCAAGTATAAAATTTATATCTGGGGGGAGGAGAGGGAAATAGGCTAGTAGAAGCTGGATTTGGCTACCTCAGCTTTTGTTGAAAGGATTTGCAGTGGCCTTTTAGAAGTTGTTACATGGGGGAAGAAACCAATTATTTGGGGCAGCAGTGTGGGTGAAACTGGCTGTCTGGTCAGCAGCCAAGAGCTCTGTGTGAAGGGGACACACAGAGGAAGAGGGAGGATGTTCGTGGGGTTCCCAATGATGAGTTTCAGATCTGGATAGTGGTATTTGCTTAGTTATGTTGTGAGAAAACTGGACTTTGCTCATAATGTAACCTTGAAAAGCGTTCCCACAGATGTGGGTGGCCTTCCCACTGAGCAGACTGTGAGCTAACAGGTGGGTGGGGACGTCTGTGACCTTCCTGATGGGGACATCTGCCACCGCTGAGAACGTGGGTGTAGGGCCCATGGAGAGCAGGGCTGGTGTCCTGAGCTGATAGGAGGGTGTTGGTGGGATGCAGCTGTGGAGGAGGCAGATCTCCTCTTGGTGGGACTTTCAGTAGAGGTGAAATGCTCCACACCAGCCCATGAGCTGGGAGGACCTCACGGGGATGCTCAGACCCTCCAGGCACTGCATTTCCATTGACCCCTGCTCAGGCAAGAGCTGCTGGAGCAGAGCAGAGCTCAGGCTGAGACAGTGGCTCCTGCTGGGACCTGCTCTGCTGTGCTGGCTGGGGGAGACCCTGGATGACCTGAGCTTGGTCCTGGCACCTTCCAGAGCAGAGGTGTTGGTGGTGTGGCATGCATGGCACGTTGGGAAGGGACGTGTCTGGCCTCCTGCAGGGCTGCTGGCTGCAGTCAGGCAGCTGAGCAATTTTTTTTACCTGCTGTCATTGAAACCAAGCAGAAACCCTGAACTCCTGATGACTAACTAATGCAATTGCCCTTTTATTTCCTCATACTTCCTTGAGAAGCAGAGGGACTCTGAAACTTATGCTGTCATAAATCCTTGCTCTGGCTGCAGGCATCTGGCTTGGGTGCAGAAAATGGAAACTTTAGTGGCTGGGGAGAAACCCAAGCCTCATCCTTCCTAGCAGCTCCTCTGTGCTGCGTGGTGTGGTAGATGCTTTTTCACACACTGGGATGTACTGGATGGATTTTTTGAAACAGAGACCAGGAGTTCACACCTGCTGTATGGCAGCACTTGGCAGTGCTGCTCCTTCTTGCAACAGCTTGGGGTAAAAGCTACAAACTGCTGATGACCACAGTGCTGCCTTTGACACCTGCAGATATGTGGAACTGCTGCTTGCCCATTGTGCTGGGCTGGCCCTGGCTGATCTCTAACAAAATTTACTTTAAATTCTCCAAAAGTTACAACAATTTCTTTGTGCAGTAAGAAAGAGCTCTCCAGGTCCTGTGATTTGGGGTCAAATCAGCATTTCCCCAGGATGTGGTGAAATAGCTCCTTCTCTTGCCTCCTGGTATCACACCGTGATGCTTCTTGTCACTGTGCTGGGCTGCCTCCTCTCAGGAGTGGCCTGGAAGGGCCAGTGGGGAGGCAGCATGGTGGGAATGTGCTTTTGGGTGACCCGTGGTGGGTTTGCTGTCCCAGCACGTTGCTGGGGTTTCGGGTGTGCCGGCCCTGGCCTTATGCAACCCAGGGAAGTGGCGCGTTGTGTAACGCTGTTGTGTAAGCAGGGCACGGGCGGGTGTCAGGGTTTCAGCACACAAACCATGCTCTGTCATGCTCCCTGCATTTCCCCACCTGCAGCCTGGAGGGGATCTATCCCAAGAACTTCCCATCCACTTTCCTGGGGGTGTCGCAGGGACAGAAACCAGAGCCCTTTCTCAGACAGAGCTCTTGGGGGAAAGGTTGTCTTTTGTGGTAATCACATATCCTCTGAACAGAGAGAGACACAGTTCTCCCAGGATTTTCCTGGGAAGCTGTGAGAAAGCTCAGAGAAAGAATTAAAACAATTATTATCTCAATCTCTGCACCTGGCAGGCAATCTCTGTTTGTCAAAGCTGTTTACAAGAAGGAGTTGTCCCTTCTCGACCAACAGGTGAGAGAAGATTCCTAAAGGCCTATCAGGTCTTAGGTCCACCATAGTTTCTATAAGAACTGTAGATTTCTAATAATAAAGTGTTTTTCATTCCTTCTGATGATGGAGTCTCTGTGTCACCTTTGTCTGTCCCCGATATCCCTGCGGTGACAGTTTTTAGGCTGTGAACATTTGGCACTCGTGTCTGATTCCCACTCCTGTGTGCAGCTGCACCTCTTACAAAGATGGGGCAGAGTCCAGGGCCATCTTTGCAGGATGTGAAGCTGCCACTGTGCCTGGACACTTAATGAGAGTGGCTTTGCAGGAGACTCCTTGTTCAGGCAGCAGTGCCTCTCTCCCTGTCCTCCTGTTCCAGCTGACATTACCATGGTACTGTGCTACCTGTTACAAAGCTGTCTCGTGAGGGATTGCTGGGCCTTCCACAGCAGTGACACCTCAAAGGGGTGCTGGAAACAAGCTCAGGGGGGAAATGTATCCCCCTGCCTGTGGTCTCTCTGCGGTGACAGTGGCACGGTTGGGAACATGGTGAGCAGGCTCTGAATGTCAGCACATTGTTCCTGGTGAGATTCGTGTCATGTTGCATTAGCTCAGGCCGACAGCTACCGGTGGGAAAATATTTCTGGGAGTTCCTCGAAGTGCCCCCACCTCCTACAGGCAAGGACTTGTGCCTGGCGAGGTGGCAGCAGAGCTGCCACCCAGCCACAGTGAGACCATCTGGTGCCTGAGTACGTGGAAAGTCACCCGAGTGTCGTGTCCAAAGGGAAGCTGCCTGTGCCGGGAGCGTTCTCGTGGAGAGTGTCTCGCTGTTTTGCTGTTCAGAAGACAAAGCTCAGTTTTATTTTTTGGTAGCCTCTGCTCAGGGAAGAGGAGGTGGGGTTAGCATGACTTATTTGGTGAAATCCACCGTGCCCAGAATGAAGGGAGCAGCTGACAGTGCTGGGAGCTGAGGAAACCCTCTCATTCCTGCCTGCAGGCTGCAGAGGTCAGGAGCTGGAAGTGTGCTGGGTGGTTCAGGAGCATTTAGAGCAGGACAAGGCAGTCTCTTGTGAGTGCAAGGAGCCACTCAGCACTACACAGCCATGTAATGGTGCAAGGATGGAGCTGGAACAGGGCTGCCGTGGGGTAGGGATAAGGTGGGAGGATGTTGGCTCACACACATGGAGGGACTGACTCCAGCCCGAGGGCAGAGCCCCAGGGCTTCACTAGACTGAGAAGCTTTTTGGTGATGGTCCCTCTTGAAGTTCTCATGCCCTCATCTGCAGAAGGATCTCTTCACCCATCCCTGGGACTCCTGTGTGCCCCTTGCAGCTTCCTCAATGCTCTCAGCTCACAGCTCCCTTCTGCCTGGGCTGGCCCAGCCCTGCCCTGTCCTGCCTGCTGCGCTGGGGGCTGCAGCCTCGAGCTCTGCCTGCTCTCCTGACATTCTTACTTCAGCATCAGCTCTTCTGAGCCTTCCCTCTTTATTTTCTTCCAATGTCAGAAAGGTGAGGAGGTCAAACGCTAATGCAGTATTTCTTTCCTTTCGTAAAGTGTACCTAGCAGATGAGGAGTGTCAACACCGATTTGTTTTTCAAGTGTTTCTGCAGGATTATTTTCTTGTTAAAAGTGACAAGGAGGTGCAGAACTGTCGGCCTTTAGCCAGAGATGTCATCTCATCTTTGTGTAGGTGAACAGGCACGAGATGACAGAGCACCTTTTTGCGGGAAAGATGAAAAGCTGAGCCCAATTTAATAATTTCCTTAAAAACCAAAAGGAGCATATGCTCCTTCTCTTTTTCTGATCCTCAGTAATAAGAGGCTGGAGAGAAGCAGACCCTGTTAGGCCACAGTCAGTGCAGTGTGTTTGTGCAGAACTCCTCTCAGTACCAGGGGGATGGTTTGAACAGCGTTATTCATCTGTGGCCTTTCCAAGTTCCTCTGCATCTTTTGACAGCAGAATCTGATGATTTTTTCAGCACAGATAAGGTGCTCCTGTATAGCTGGCAGTATGGACTGTGGGGAAACCATTCTGGGCTTCAGCTGTGTTCTCAGGACCTGCCCAGGAAGCTGCCCTGTGCTGGGTGCTGCCAGCTTGACACAGCTGAGCCCCCTTGCAGCTCCATGGAAGGGCTGGCTTTTGTTCCTGGTTGCAAGTTGGAAGCCCAGCACGTGGCTTTCTGTGGCCAGGGCTGAGAAGGGAGCAGGTGTGGGTTGGGGATGTGATCCCCATGGATCACATCCATCCCTGGCCATGGGCTGCCCTTCAGCTTGTGGCACACTTCCCAGCACCAGGGAGTCGAGGAGACACTAAACACTCGCTCGGGTCCCTGGTGCTGATGTTTTCTGGCAGTTAAAGAGGCCCATAACTGATTTGCCACTTGATGTCGTCATTAAGGGGCTGGCTGTGCTTTTGAAACCCTCTTCCCCTCTGCTCTGCACAGCCCCTGATGACCCCCCAGGACAAGGAGTGTTGTTGATCAGTGTTACTGAGTCTGGGGTGGAGCTGAGGGGGCTGCACTCCTGTGGATGGCTCCAGCACAGGGACTGAAGCTTGGGTGGTGTGGCACAATACAGGACCAGTCCTGGGGCTGGTGTGGGACCAGGTTTGGTGTTTGTCATCTGGGTCAGCAGAGAGGCAGATCACAGAGTCTGGGATGGCTGGAGATGTGGCTGGGCTCCAGTTCCCCAGACCACATCTCCTTTGCTGGATTCATACTGGCTCACACTGGTCACCCTCCCTGTGGTGAGTCGGCTCCAGGGAGGTGTCAGCCAGCTGTGTGCAGGGGGGTGAATCAGTGCATTCTTTTGTCATGCTTCCAAGTCTAGAAATTCAGCAACTTTGGAGAAAGCTGTATTTAGAGGAGCAATAAAAAGGCAACTGACTCACATGGAAACAACATCAGTGGAATAAAAGGGGAGAGGCTTGGATTGCTGCAAGGAGACTGGTAGGGGAATATGTTTAGATTTGTGGTGGTGGACATGGAAGTATTGAAGCACCTAAGATGAGTCTGGCCTTGTCCAGGAATGAATTAGCAGAAGTAAGTAATGTATATCCACCTTCCCATGAGTTCTGGCTTTGTTAACAGTGATATCATGCTTTGCTTTTAATAGCTTTTGTGCTCTCGGGGCAAAGTTGGGTTTTTTTTTCCCAAATCGAGATAATTCTTTTGTTTGAAAAAAACACCCTAAAAGCCCTGAAGTGACCTTTCATTCTAAGTGAAGGAGCAGGCAGGCTGATGGCTTTTTCAGATAGGAAGAGTCAGGGCAGAGCAGCCCGTGCTGGCCAGCACTCCGACGGGAGCACTGCCGGCAGCGCACACTTGGCCCTATTGTCTGTGCTTGTATGGACTAGTCGGTGGGAAATGAGGTATTTCCTCCTTGCAGCCTGCTCTGTTGGAGTGCTGGAGGCTGGATCCTGCCCTGCCCTGCGCCACCGTGCAGCTCTTGCAGCCGGGCTTTGGGGAGGTTCTTGCTGTGGGAGCAGGATCAGCCTCTCCACCAGGTGTCTGGGAGGCTGTGACCCTCTGGGGCTGCTGGGGCATCGTTATTTAAACATGTTCTGATTAGCCTGCACTGTAAATCCAGCATTTTAATTCTTTCCATATGTAAGATCCAGTCTAATAAGCCAAAGTTTAAGACCATGCAATCTATTTGGAATAACCATATGGATTAGGAGTCAGACTGTGCTTTTCTGCTTCTTGTATTTACACTAATAGAGAGACAGTTGCTAATGTGCATGTAGCTTGTGCTGGTACCCATTTTTTAAAAATATGACACCAAATGGCTTGCATTAAAATATTTGAAAAGCAGTAAAACTGTGAAAGTTTCTCTCTTGCGCAGACACAGACACATCTGTGAAATGAGGCATCTCCAGGCAGCAACATTCCTGTCCCTCCCTGCAGGCTTATCAGTGGGGCTGGAGACCCCTGCAGGGTACTGGGCCAGCCCAATTCCCCCCCAGCTGCACCTGCTGGGCCAGTATAGACCCCCTGGGCATGAGGGAGAGCAGCCTTTGGGGCAAGGAGGACCTGGCTGGATCCAGACCCCTCCTGCAACGTCAGGAACCGGAGGAACTTGTGGCTATGGAGAGCCTGGTGCTGCCTATGGTTGGTTGGTTTGGCACATGGTGCTGACTGTGGTGTTGTCACCCCTGTCTCACAGGGCAGATTTCAGCCAGGGTTCACCCAACTAATGCCCTCTCACAGGCCAGAGAGAAGTCTGGAGAAAGGAGAAGCAGAGCTGGGAGTAGGCCACTTGCTCAGCTACTGAGGTCTTTGCATTCATCAGTCATTTATTTTACTGGTCTTTTTCTGCCATTTCTTGGTTCTCTTGGGCAGATCCCCCAGTCTGAGTCTTTCTCAGTCTTTGTGTTCCTCTCTCTTTGCATTGCTATGGATTTGAAATATCATTTGAAAGAAAACCAGCAGTGCTCTGCTTTTGAAACTTTGTTCTTGTGCTCTGAAGTAAACGTCCCTCGGGAGATGTTTTGATGGTCACCTCTTCTGCAAGGACCTGCCAGCACTGGGGTTGGTGGTGGGGTTTATGGGCTGTCACAGGATCCCCAGCCCCTGCCAGTGTCCAGCAGGCTCCAGAGTTGGTGTAACCTTCATGTCTGTACTTCATCCATTGCTTGTTTCTTGTCAATGAAGTGATCACCTCGTTATGTCCCTGAAGCTGATGGGACAGGGACATTGGGAATGAGGCTGCTGAGGAGGCTCCAGTGTGTGTCCCCAAGGTGAGGGCAGTCACTTTGCTCGCTGCTCATTGCCTCTGACTTTGTCTGGAAGTGGGGTGGGCTGGGCTCCCCCTGCCTTGGGCAGGTGGGCACTGTCTCAGGGGCTCTCTGAAGGTCTTGCTGAGTTCAGGGGGAACAGCCCCAGTCCCTGCTGCACTGGAGAAGTGTTGGGACAGGGAGCAGCATCCTCTCTCCTTGGCTTGCAGCCCTCAGCCATGGGTCTGGTGACCAAATGTGGCCAAGAAGCCTCTCCCTTCTCTTCGAGGTGTTTCTTGGAGAATGTGTTTTAGCTGAGGGCAGGAGCCTGTATGGGAGCTGGAGTCGGACCTGGGTCTGTGTGAGCACTGGAAAGCATTTCCGAGTGGGAGTTGCACTCTGTCATCCTTCATTTGCTCAGACAGAGAGGAGGGAGTCAGGGTGAGACATGGCAACTTCTTCCTCCCTGTCTCCAGCATTAATCTAAATGCCAAAATGCAGACCTTTTGGAATGCACTGGTGCTGTGGAGAGCACCAGGGCACAGAAATATCCCCAGGCAGGCTTCACAGGCACCCAGTGCTGCCCTGCAGGTGCAGGGGAATGCTGTCAGCACGCTGCTGCTCCGTGCCCCTCCTGGGCCATCCTGAGGAGCTGCTGGGTTTGGCTGCCTGAGGTGAGCAGGGAGCCTGGAGAGACATTCCCAGTGCTGGGCTGGAAGTGGTTTATTGAAAGGAAAGGATCATATTACACTCAATTTTTGCTGAGTTTATCTTGGTTTTTATCAGATTACATGCAGGATAGCTCATCAATATTGTGATCCTGCTGACATATAAGTGAGCCGCTGCATAATTCATGGCTGCTGCAGGGCTCCAGCACTGGGAGGCACATATTTAATTAGGCACCTCACCATTCCAGTCTTCTGGAGCAGCCCCAGGATCACACCCGTGGAGATGGATGCGGTGGCCCTGGCTGTGCAGCTCCTGGAGGAACCACGCTGGCACAGTCCCTGGTCCCAGCTCGGGGGCATCATGGTGAGCAGCACTTTCAACAGGCTCCTAGGGAGAGGAAATGTCCTGGCAGAGATGAGGTCCTCCCTCTCGTGTGCCCTTTGGAGAGCAGGGGTGCTGATGAATGAGGGGTGCAGCATATCTTTGCACTCCTGTCAGCTGTAATGTTTAACCCTGAGAATCCACATTATCCATGAAAACACCCTGTCCTTTGTCAGTCTTTTCAAGTTCAGATTCCTTCTACAGTGAAATCTGGAGCTGAATGATGTGTTTTGTGGCAGTCTTCCTTAGCACCTGTACATTTCTCACTCTGGTCTCACTCATCTCCTTCACCTTGGGCTGGAGAACCAAGTCCCTGGCTGGCTCTGCTGCCCCTCTCCAGACCCCCCCAGCTCTCTGGGATCATTATGGGACCCCTGCTCAGAACCTCCCTCCCGTGGCAAACAGAATCCAGCAGGGCAAGTATCCATCCCTGGGGTTCAGCAATGGGCCCTCCCCAGCACTGGCCTCTTCTCTGGCTGTGTCCAAGGCAGTGTGTGTATCTTCTTCCTCCCACAGTGTGCTTGAAAATATATCTGGGATAGGAAGAATTCTTTTCCATTTTTGTGGTGCTTCCCTCCATTAATTTTCTGGTTGTAGTACATTACTCATGGATAATTAAGAGTGAGCTATTAATACAACAGTTAATATTCAAGTGCAGTGAAGAGGAGAGAACAATAAGTCAAGGAATCATATACTACAAGACATTTTAGTTTAGTGATGCAATTTTTTTTGTGCTGGCTTTGGCTATCAGAGCATAGTGCTGCTTCCATTTAAGTATGGTCCTGAGAACTCCATTTATTGATAGAATACAAATAGGACATTAAATCAAGGCAAGTGAATTTGAATTGCTGGTCATATATACAATTATAAACGGGATTGGCTACTTCTATCTTGTATCTTGTATCTCAAGTTAGGAGAATTATGTTAGGGACTACTAAAGAGAGCTTGAAGTGTCTTAAAATTAATGAGATTTAAGTCTGTCTAGGAATAAAAAAGAATTAATGTTAAAATGCAGCTCTTGCTTTAGGATGAAAAGATGGCTTTAGAGAAGTGGTGGTGCCTTGTCCAGATGGAGGAATGTGGGGAGGATGGGCTGTGCACCAGCATCAATTAACACATATCAGCCTTAAATTCTCCTCCCTGCCCTGCCATCCTCACTGTGATGGATGGATGGATGGATGGATGGATGGATGGATGGATGGATGGATGGATGGATGGCGGGCAGCTGCAGAGAGGAGAGGGTGACAATCCCGTGTGCCTGGCTGGAGGTGCTTATGACAGAGCTCACCACCCTGCTCACCACCCTCCTCCCTTTGCAGTCCTGGCTGGCTGCTCCCAGCACTGCTCTGCACCACCCAGATGTGCCTGCAGAGCCCCCATCATGGTTTTTTTGGGGGGTCACTGGGAGCATTTCCTGTCCCCCAAAGGTTTGGGTGTCCTCTCTGCAGTGTGGTGTTCTCTGGGGCAGCTCCTCCCGGGGCGTTTCAGACCAGCCTGAGCAGAGAACACCTTGCTTTGTCCTTGTGCTATGGGTGTGCCTCTGCTTTGGAGATGAGGAGGGAGGTCTGGGTCCATGGCTGTGACCATCAGGACATGCACAGTGGATGGTGGCACTGGCAGTGCACACCTGGTCAGAGGTCACCACTCCCTGGCACAGGGCTTGCCTGGGCTCCCAGCTGTAGCAGGGGCCTGAGGGGTGGGCAGAGAGGAGCTGAGATCCCCCAGTGCCACGCTGGGTGCCCCAGGAGCACTGCACAGCCCCTGGTTCATGGCACACGTGTGCTGCCTGTGAGGAGCAGTGTCCTGGTGTGGAGCTTCTCCATTTCCAGAGCTGAGCAGAGTGTGAGTGTGTGTGCACAGGGAGGGGAATGGGTGCAGGAGCCTGTGGCCAAGAGCAGGGATCTGGGGGAGGGGGAGGCTTCAGCAAACAGCTCCTTACCAAAACAGCCCTGACCTTTGCAGGGCTGGAGCTGTCTGATGCAACAGGCTGAACCTTTCCAGGCTTCAGCTCCAACTTGAAATACTTCAGAGCAAAATTGATGGCTGCAGCACTGGCCCCAGAGCTTACATCCAGGGCTTGCCCAGCTGCTGCTGGGGATGGGGAGAGGGTGCTAACAGCCCAGTGTGGGAGCCACACTCTTGTTCTCATGTGTAGCCCCATCAGAGTTGGCTGATGTGCTGGGTGCTGAGCTCCCCTGAGCCCTTTGGGGCACAGAGGAAGAGCTGGGGGCACAGGAAGGGGCTGTGTTGTGCACTCTGGAGTACCAGCACGGTTTGGAGGGGTGGGTGGAGTTATTAATTTTGACCAGAGGGAAGAGTCAGCATGTCCCTGATGGGGGACTCATACCCAGTCCATTGAAGCCAAGTGGGAGATCATTTGCAGCACCTCTGGTGTTCAGGCAGGAGCTGCTGTGCCCTGGGGGATCAGTGCTGAGAAGGCTCCTTGCTGCCTGGCTCTCTGGCAAACCAGCGTTAGTTACAGAGATGCTGTTGTTTCTGTGTCCTGTGGTGAATAAAATTCAACAACTCTTTATTTCTGAATGACAGCCCAGGGACTGCACTTCTGCTCTGGCTCGGTGTGAAGTGGCTTCATCCCAGCGCAGCTCCTCTGGGGCCTGAAGCCCTCGATTCATTAGTTGTCAGGCTTGTAGGTGGATTCTGCATTAGGCCTTTAATTTAGTGTATTGCCATGGGCTACTGACCACATGACACTGCTCAAATGTGAGCAAATCTAACGAGGATCCAGGACTGCTCTTTAATTTGGTGAGAATAACAGAGTGAGCATGGGCCCGGAGAGTGTTAATCATGAAGGAAAACTGGCTGAAACCAGGTCAGCTGGTGCTGCTTCTCCGTGCAGCATGATGGAGAGGGAGCACGGGAGGTGGAGGACTGGCAGTCCCACACCTCCAGTGTCAGGAAGCACCATGGCCACAGCAGCCTTTACTGCTGCCTTTTTCCTCCCTGTAGATGAGCACTGTGGCCCATTTGGTGGCTGGGGTCTGTGGGTCTGTCAGGTCCCCAGCCCAGGAAGGTGCTCCAGGGTCTGGCAGTCCCCCCATGCCCTTGGTGCCATGGGAAGGGGCAGGTGCTGCTCCCTGGCTGTGACAATCCGGGGGTGCCGGGTGTCCTTGTGGGAGCTGATGGCAAAGGCCAGCCCCAGCTGCCACCTGCCTGTCCCTCGGTCCTGCACTGAATCATGTGGCACAAAGGCCCTGCAGTCACCAGCTCCTCACGGGAGCAGCAGCATGTCCCCATACTTAGATTTGTTCTGCACAATAAACAAATCCACGCTGCTCTCCTGCTGGCTATTCCCGCCTGGGGCTGGCTCCCCTCAGCATGTATCACATGGATTTACTGAGTTATCCTGGAGTGCTGCCTGAACTTGGCTGGCTTCTTTAAACCATTCTTTTTGGAGGGGTGGGCTTTGAGAGAGGGGCACAGGAACCCTCTGCGGTAATTCCTGTTGACTGCAGTGACCAGCGAGGCAGAACTGATCAACTGCAGGCTTCCCTGCTGCTGAGCTCTGCCAGCAAACTGCTTACATCTGCTTTTACACTAATGGGAACTTTATGGACTGGTGTGTCCCCCCCAGCAGCAAATTCCAACAAGGTCAGAATTGAGAAAGTTGCCACTTGACACCGTCCGTGAAGCCCTGAGCCAGCCGGGGGAGGCCAGGTTGCACAGAGGACTTTCTGGGGCAGCAGATCTAATGCTGTCACCTGCAACTGATAGCCTGGAGGCCCCCCAAAAGCCACTGCTGCCATCCCACTCCCCAGTGGCACAGCTCCTCTGTGCTGGGCCGTGCTGCTGCATGGATGGGTGCCAGGTCAAGCAAGGCACGGAGCTGCTCGGCACACAGGGAGCCGTGGTGGCTGTCCTGGCAGAGTGGGCTGCTCTCTGTGCACACCCAGAAGCTGATGATGTGGCAGTGCTGCTCCTGCTGCACGGTCTGGGAGCGTGGCTGTGCTGCCACTGGCAGGTGGGTGCCACGTGAACAGGGTGGCTTTGGGCAGCAGTGGCCCGGGACATGCCATGCACAGGAGCACAGGTGCTGTGTGGTGAGTGCCCCAGGTACTGAAACCATGACATGGTTGCTTTGAGGACCTGTATTTTCCTGAATTTAATGAATGGCCATTACACATTAATGGTTATTAAGGTGATTCATATTTAGTTTGTGTAGAAGAGAGTTTGCAGAAACATAACTTGCTTCTGTGCAAGTTACTGTTCATTTTTCAGGACATACAATCAGCCTGGACAAGGCCTGCTGAACTGTGGCTGCTTTGGCAGCCTGAGTGTGAAGGATTATGGAAGATCTCTGATTAACTGTCTCTTTTTTAATCTAACATTGCAGGGCCCTAATTGCTTTGACTTTGAGTAAGGAGAGGGTTTCTGTAAGGGCATCCTGGGGTGCTGTGTGGCTGCTGGCCCTAGACAGGGCACTTGGGGTCCCCATCCTCCCTGGTGCTGGTGTGTGAATGTGCTGTTTTATGTCACATATTGCTCTCCTGGAATGTTGTGCAGTGCAGGTGAAGATGGAGCCACCTTCTCATTGCCCCTCTCTTGAACAGGGACCAGCCAGCAATGAAGGGGCTTCTGCAGACTGCCCCGTGGGGCACCCCTGGGTGTTCAGCCTGTGCCAGCTTCTGCAGGTGGTCAAAGAGGCAGGAGCCCTCCTCTCGAGCTCTTCTCCTTTCTTCACCTTGCTCAAAACTTCATCTGGCTTCAGCTCTTTGAAACAAAGCCTCTACCACCCTCTGGGTACCCCGTAGCACAGGGGTGGCTGGGATGAGTGATGGTCAGGACCCTTGGGCCATTGCTGTGGCTCCCAACCCTGGGCACAGGAGCTGCCCTTGTCCTGTCCCAGGCACAGCTCTGGCACACAGACTGCCATGCTCGGGACCCCTGGCCACAGCAGGGGAGGGGCAGCTCCTGCAGTTCCTCATCCCTGGAGCTGTGACCACCAGATCTCAGCTGCTTGGAGCAGGTTCAGGTCCCCCTGCCTGATGCTGGGAGATGGATGCTGCTGGTGATGCCCGGAGAGGCCAAAGGCTGCTGTTCCAGCCCAGCTCCCCGGCTCCTGCCGCTGCAGTTTGCAGTGGTTTGTTAAGTGAAAGGCGATTTCAGAGCAGGCAGCAGTGAATAAATTCTGTTTTTCTCAAGCATTTAGTGTTGCTTTCAGTTTGCTTTGATGATGTCTTCTCACAACTAGTGTAAACAGACTGCGCAACGGGGAGCACTCACATGTGTACAAGAAGCTGCACATGAAAGACAGAGGCATCTTGAAAGCCATAATAACGCTCTGAGTGCCAGTTAAAGGATTTGTCACTAAGAGCACTTTACAGATAGAAAGAACTTATTAACTAGTGTGACTAACAGCTTGCAAGGTTTAATTGATGTGTGTTTGTTGTCCTTTTATATCTCTCCCCCTTGTCTTCCTCTTGGCACTGATTCCAGCAGTTGCTGGTGCAAGAGCAGCAACCTCAAAGCAGCCTGAATAGGTACCAGAAATAAAAGGGAGGCCAAGCCCTGCCCCGAGTGCCCCCGGATCTGGGGCTGCAGTGGCTGTGGGAGCTCGGCCCCAACATCTGGATTCCCCCTAGAAACTGGGGCTGGGCCTATTTTCTTGCTCAGGGTTCTGTTATTCCTCCCTAAGTGACGCAGAGTTTTTGAAGATAAAGCTTTTCAATGCATGAATAGGATGGATAATGAATGTTTCTGCCAGACAGACTGCTCGTTGCAAGATTGATTGACTATTAAGGTCATAACGCAGCAGCCACCCACACGAAGCAAACAGGCTAATGTTAGACTCCAGGTTAAGCCGAGAGTTGGTCAGCTGTCCACGGGCACAGTGGGGGCTTCCAGTCATCTGTCAACAAGTGATTGATTGATGTGGACACCTTCCAATCTTATTCTGATGATTCTCAGCAGCTTGCCTGCCTGGTGGCCATTTTTCAGGAGTTGGCAGCACTCAGACCTCCAGGACTCCAAGCGATGACTGCATGGAGGTTAACCCTTTCCTTTGATCCCAAATGCCTTTGTTGTGCATGGGGGAAGGATTGTGTTTGTGAGCCCCAGTTACGAAATACACCGTGACACTCCCTGAGTGAGAGCAATACTTTGACTTTCAGACCTTTCTAAGTGAGTTGGCCTGAGTGAAGCTGCAAGTGGGGATCTGCAGAGAATCATCTGGAGCAGGGCAGGTACAGCACTGTACTTCATGGGCATTTTAACATGAACTGAGTAAACTGTGTGCATCAGAAGTCCAGCAGCAGCAAGGCAAATCCAGGTAGGAGTGAGTTTGGTATTTCGAAGGAAAACAACCCAAGGATTGACACGGACTTCTTCTGGTGTGAGAGACAATTAGTTAAGAGAGCTCTTCTGGTTTTAAGGATTTCTCTTAGTTCAGGGCTTTGAATTCACCAGGAGTTTGTTGCCTGGATGCTGGCTTTACGTGTGCATGAAGAAGACTTAAATATATCTGTCTATATTATTTTATGTCCATGTTATACTTGGTGTGTGCCCGCACATGTGCTAGTGGGAAATGGAAGTTATGCATGCCACGTAGTGCACGTTTGCCATCTGTAAACAACTTCAAGGGTCCTCTGGCTGCAGTGTGTGACCTTGTATGTTTCCTTGTCTGTTTTTCAGCAGTTTTAGTTTAACTGTTTTGGAGGGCCCTGATGCCTGACTTCACCTTTCCATGCACTTTCCATCTATGGTTTTAGCATTCCTAACGTACCCTAAAAGCCTGCTGTGGGGAAACGTCAAGAGCCTCTTCTCCACAAGCTGGACCTTTATGTAACTCAAGTGCATTGTTGCATTTTGACAGTGTGATCCAAGCACCATAATGTGGCAGAGCTGGCACAGAGCTATTAAAGACAACAGGAGAGCTGTGCTCAGCTGCTCTGAGTGCTGCTGTGTTGTTGTGCACACCCTGCCCCAGCCCCAGCAATAGGCTGCAGGCTGATATTTTTCCCATGGAAGATGGTGCCTCAGGCCCTGATCCAGGAGCACGTATCGCCAGTCTCTCTCCTGGCTGAGCAGGGATAGGGTCTGAGCCAGGAGGAGCTGCTGGGAGCTGGGCTTCCATGGCTGTGGCTGAGTTCTGCTAATCCTCTCTTCTCTCCATCCCTTGCAGATGGTGATTCCCACTCCGACGGTGCCCCCACGCAACATCACGCTGGCCTTGCTGCTGACTGTCTCCTGGATGCCAAGAGCCATCTCCCACTGCCAGGCTGGGCATTGTCCCATTCAGAGCTGCTGCCCTGGGTGGCAGCAGTGCTGACCTGCACCTAAGGAAGAGTCATGCCCAGTGCCCAGCACGTTTGGTACAAGGTGAACCCATGGGCAGGTTCACCACGGCAATGCTGGTGGAGAGGCTTCTCCCAGGCCAGCATCAGCTCCTTGGCCAGAGCCAGCAGGGAATGAATGACCTGTGCTCCTGTAAACTGAAACAGGGGGCTGAAATGCCACGTGCCTGCTGTAGAATTTTTCCAGGGCACAGCAGAGCCCTGTAGTGCTTCAGCCCTGTTGTCCAGAGCTCTGAGGACTGTTGGTCTGAGTGCATGAAAGATCAAGAATTTGTCTCTGGGGCCTTTTGGAGCAGCACCGTGGCCTTCTCCTCTCCTCCTTGCACACCCTATGCTCACACTTGTGTGCTCAGTTCTGCTTGGTGGGGAAAAAGAACCTCTGTGGACCAAGGGAAGGTCTTTGATAGTGGAAGATGAGCCATGAAAAGCAAGTAGTCAGTTCTGTCCATGGAGTAGTATCACAAATTGCTTTTCTTCCCTCAAGCATCCTTCCTTCCTAGGCCTTGGCCAAAGGGCACTACCACTGGTTGCAGCATAAGGTCTGGGCATTTTCACTAAAGCTCTCTGCAATCATTGTTCTTAACATGTGTGGGCAGATGCAAAATGCTCTGGGACTGCCATGAAATGCAGTGGAAGTGTAGAGGTCGATGAGTATGTTCCCATTTTAGCTTTTGTTGAGCAGAAAGTGGCTTGTTTGGGCGTGGTCATGCCATGGAGCCATGGTAGGGCTGGGAGAACCCAGCCTAGGTCATTCATCCCTAGCAGCCTGTGTCCTCTGAATGTTGAGTATCAGCCAAGAAGGGATGCTGCTGAGTGCTTTTCTGCTGAGTGCAGGTGGTAAAGAGTTGAAAGGCACCAGCTCTGCTTGCTGACAGCTCCTGCTCAACAGGGTGTTTGGGATTTCTGTGGAGCAGCCCCAGACAGACACGGAGCACTGCTGGTGGTGCATGGAGAAAACCTCCCCTGTGCTCGGGGAGGGGCACCAGGGCATCTCCTGCAGCTCATTATGTACAAGGGAGAGACCTGTAAGTTATTTCTCCTTGACTGATCTCTGATTTGGCACTGATCACTAAAATGGTTTTGTGTATTGAGAGTCACGCTGAGGGGGGTGCACTCGCCTTGAGCCTCCCTCCAGGCTTCCTGCTGCCCACAGTGTGCAGCCCCTGGGCAGAGCTGCCCTGGGCAGAGCCTGAGCGAGGGCCACAGAGCCTGGCAGTGATGTGGCAGCTCTGCCAATGGACAAGGGCTGGGAGCGAGCAGCTTGGCCATGCTGCTGTGCCAGCGGCCTCCGTGTCCCTGTGGTGTGAGCCCAGCCAGCGTGGCCTCGGGGCTTCTCCTGAGGCAGCGCCGTATAATAACACTGATGAAAAGCTGATTAATCCTTGTGAACGAGCCGCAATAGCTTCCCTCTAGAACTGAAGAGATTACCACTGATTTGTCATTCTGATTGTTTCAAAGAGACGTGCAATTAGTTGCTCTAATTTAGCTCCGCTGCCTCGCTCGCGGAGCAGCGGCGTGACAAGGGCGCCGTAACCAGTGGGGCTGCGATGGCAGCCACTGCTGGTGCAGCTGTGCCGACACCATTTCACGGGCGCAGGGCGGCCGCCAAAATGGTGGAGCATCACGTGTCCTGTTCTGTTCTGGTGCAAAACCAAGACATTTTTGAAGGACTAGGTCCCCCCGGTGCTGTGTGGCACTGGAGCAGTGGGGCAGGCCTGGCTCAGGGCGTTCCGAGCCGTGCCGGTGGAGCTGGAGCTCAAGGGCTGTGTCAGATCAGGGCTGGTTGTTCAGGAGATTCTTGGGAATTCAGCAGCGAGTGCTGGCCTGAAACCCCCACGAGGTGATGGGCTGCACTGGATGGTGGGCATGACATTATACTTAGTTTGATTATAAAATAGCAAGTCATAAGGAAATCTTGTTTTCTTATTCTGCTCCCTCCAGCTATTGGCCCTCTTTGCCAGGTGCCGTAAAACCAGTCCCAGGTACAGGAGAAGGGGGGTATTTTCTCGAGATTACCCCTTTCTGAGGACTGTCTTTGCTTTGGAAAAGGTACAAAGCTGCCAGAGAAAATGAGGAGCTTGTGGCTCAGCCCCCCAGCTCGCTGCACTGGGTCAGCAGCCAACCCCCTCTGGGCAGAGAGGAGGGAACACATGGGATTTCAAAATGTGTCCATTTTCAGTGAGACAAATCACTTAAAAATTCAATTCAAAATGAAGAAAATAAAAATGCTTTAAAAACAAAACCTGCCTGTGGCTATTTCTTGGTTGAAGCTGTCTCTCTTTTTTTTTTCTTTTTTTTTTTTTTTTTTTTTTTTTTTTTTTTTTTTTTTTTTTTGTTCTGGGAAGGCATTTTGTTTCTGGAGCAAGCTGGCCATGCTTGCTAGGGAGGGTCTTTGAGGGGCCTCCGAGCAGCTCTGGTGCTGGCTACCAGCAGCCCGTGCACCTCGGCCCCTGGCCAAGCACCACCACGCAGCTGCTCGGCTCATGTTCCCGGCCACAGCGTGGCACGGCCAGGCCCGTGTCACTGCAAGGTCGTGGTTTTCCCCAGCTGTCAGCTGTTGTCCCCCACTGGGCAGCAGCCCTGCACCCCGTGGCACCCAGGGTGTGTGTCCTGGGCTGGTCATCCTGCCCGACAGCTCCACTCTGCTGCCCCGGGCACAGAGCAGCACCCGGCCAGTGCTGTGCCCCCAGCCCTCATTGTCCTTGTCACGGGTGCAGCTCAGTGGCAGCTCCCCCAGTGCAGGTGACATCCAGCTCGCTCTGCCCCCGCTGCTCTGCCGGTGACAGCTGATCCAAAGGGCAGCCGGGGTCTCGGCAGTGCCAGGTGGGCCAAGCCGGACAAGTGCCATCACCCGGGACACATTCCCCGTGCCTTTCCTGGATTGGGTCAAGGTTGGCCTCAGTGAACCGGCTGAGGGATGGTCTGGCACAGGGGGCACCAAGCAGGACATTTTCGAGTGCTCCTGCTCCCCTCAGCTAAATATAAGCCCCAGTGGGAAGCCTACCTCTCACTCGTTTCATGTTTCTTGCCCCTGCGCTTCCTAAACCTGGCAGCAGGCCCAGTTGTCTCCAAGTCTAAGATGAAAATACCCTTGCAAATCCCACTCATAAAAATACCTGCTGTATTCCCAAAACATGCCTGAGATAGCTTCCAGAGAGGATGGGGAGCTAAAATAAGACGCATGAGCTCAGAGCCCCATTTTCCACTGGCCCCACGGTTCCTGTCACCGCAGCACACCGCGCATGGACTGAAATGGAAGTGCTGCCCTGCGGGGCGGCCTTGGGCTGGACCAGATGAGCCACAGCTCTCCCAGAGCAGGTGCTGCTGCAGCCCTTGTGTGTGCCAGCAAGGCCTTGTGCTCCTGGGGACAAGCTGGTGGCACCACCTGGACAGTCACCCTGACCAGCAGCGTTGGCCTCAGCAGAGGAAACCTGGGTGAGAGTGGGGCACAGAGCTGTGGCCAAGTGAGGGGCAGCAGGAGGCTCCACATGGCCAAGTGTCACCTGCCCTTGGGATGGGATGCAGGTGCTCTGCTGTGGACCTCAGCCTCCCTGTGTCACCCCTTGGCCACCCTCTGCACTGGCAAGAGTGAGGGGACACACAGAGCTCTTGTCCTGCTGAAGGGCACAGCAGTGGGGGGCTGGGGCACCGAGCCTCACCCAGCATCCAGGCAGTCCCTGGCCAAAGGGGTGAGCCCTTGGAGATGTGACATGACCTGCCCATTGGGGACTGGCTCCTGGCAGGGTCACAGTCCATGGAGCAGGGTGTCAGGCTTCCTGGGAACTGGAATCTCAGCCTTGTCCTCTTCTGAAATGCTCTGCTGCAGCCTGAAAATGTATCCCAGATCTTCTCGCAATCACACATCTCTTTTTTTTTTTACTTTTTAGCAACCCACTGCTTCTACTAGATGCCAAAATGTTTCCTGGATCAGGCACAGATGTCCCCACAGTCACGTCCTGCCATTGTCTCTGCTCAGCTGTGGCCTGAGGTGGGGGCAGACACAGCCCCAGGTTTGCTCCAGCTGTAGGCAGGAATGTGGTGGCCATGAGCCCTTAGCAGGGACAGTGTCTGCCTGCCTGGAGTGGGGTCTGGGGGCAGCAGCAGAGCCACTGGCTGCTCCAAGCACCCCAGCTAGGATGGTCATAGGGCACAGAGCACTTGGCAGCCATGAAAGGTGTCCTGCAGCACCTGGACACAAACATCTGCTCATGCTGCTCACACTGGAGACCCCCTCTTGTACCTGCCATGCTCTGAGTTAAACTCTTGGGGTCTGCTCTTGCCCTCATGGCTCTTCTGTGCTGTGCTGCTCCTGAGGTTTCGGAGGGATTTTGTCCCCACAAGGCTGATCACCTTGCAGCCAGGAGCTCAATGGGGAGGAAACCCCTTTTAGGCTCAGCAATGGTGTTAATGAGCCCTGGGCAGCCTTCATGTCCCCTTGGTGGTGCCCAGGCCATGTGGGTCCCATGGGTCCTTCTGCAACAGCCTTAATGCTGGGTGCTTGTGTGGATGCTTTGAGGTGAGATTTATTTGGGAGGGCACAACTGTCCCCCTCCTTCAGATGATTACATCCCAAATCTCATTGACTGTGGGGCTGGGTGGCAATATTCAAAGCTCCCCACTCACTTGCTTTGCCTTGTATGTCAGCAAGTGCTACTTAATGATCTGTGAATGGAGGGAATGCTGGGAATGGGCTGGACCTCATGTGAAATATCCATCCAGAGTCTATAAATAATGCAGCCTCTTTATGCTGTGCACAGTTTGGAGCTTCATGGGAGGAGCATCTCCCTGCTATGACTGGAGGAGCCTGTAAGTGATTTGGGTATGAAACAAAGGCGATGAAATGTAAAGAGAGGGACTCTTCAATTTCTGAAATATCCTGCAAACGTGCCTCAGCCACTTCTGCCAGCTGCTGAGCTGCCACCCACCCTGTGGGCAGTCCCTTGGGCTGTGCCACATGCACCAGGACACAGACCCCAACACAGATCCCAACACTGACCATGGAAACAGCTGGGAGAAGGGTCCCTGCTTGCCCTCAGGGCTCTGCCTCAGATCGGTCACAGTGACAAACCTAGGGCTGCCAGGCACGGGGCTGTCCCACTGGCACTGGCTGCAGTGTCCCAGTGAGTGGCAGCTGCCCCAGCCCTGGCTCTGAGCTGTCCCACTGCTGACAGGGCGTGTGCTCCCAGACCTCAGCTGCCTCTGTGGTGGTTTATGGCTCATTCCCTTTTCCTACCAAGGAAAAGACCTGGCACTGGGGAAATACAGGTGGATTTCTGCTGGAGCAGTTCTCTGGTCACTTTTCTAGGGCAATATATGGGTTTCCCTGAATGTTTGGAAATGCAAGCAGAGGCAGCTGCATCAGCATTGCCACAGTGTGGGTGTTCATAGCCTGCACTGGGCACCCTGAGGGGGTCTGCTCAGAGACAGCTCACAGCCAAGGACAGCCAGGCTGTCACACTCAGACACGAGTGGATGGACAGTCCCTTTCCCTGGCATGTTCCACCTGCCCATGGACAGGGCTACAGCCCTTCCCTGCCAGTGCCACGACCAGCATGGGGTGGCTTCCCGGGCATGGAGGGTCCGCCTCGCCGGGGCAGGAAGGATTGCATGAATTTGATTAATTAAATGATACATTTCTGTCATAAATATTCTGTCACTGCTCCGCAAGTCTTGGAAAATGTGCTGTGCCGGCGCTCACGACGGCATTTGTGTGATTAATAACAGCAAAGCAGGGATGAGCTGGTGCTGCACGGGCACGGCAGCGATCGGGGCACACGGAGCCCGGCCCCAGCACGGCCCCGGTGTTATCTGT
The DNA here is from genome assembly GCA_013400575.1 of Peucedramus taeniatus. Lineage (NCBI taxonomy): Eukaryota > Metazoa > Chordata > Aves > Passeriformes > Fringillidae > Peucedramus > Peucedramus taeniatus. The sequence goes on from WBNO01006776.1 coordinate 265,599, forward strand.
GGCAAAGCAGGTGGAGCAGCCCCAGCGTGGGGATAGCAGCCTGGGCTGTGCCTGGCTTTTATTTTTAACACCCTGCTCCCAGGCGGTGACAAGCCTTCGCTAAGTGAGGTAATAGCCAATTGATTTTGTTCCGTTTTGCAGTGGGCAGTAATAAATCACACGGCTTGTCAGGGGGTGTTTCATGTTTTCAGTGAGAGTGTGCCAGCAATTAACCATCAGAAAGCTCTTGTGGCTCCGCTCCTGAAGACGTGGCTGCAGTCTGAAACTCAGGAATGTGGGGCCCTCTGCCACCAAAACAGAGCGGTTGTGGCGGAGAGTTAAAGGGGGTTTATTTGCAGGCTCCAGAGTGGACAGAGAGGGAGATTGATGACAGGGAGGAGCAGCCACTCCATTCACGGGCACAGCTGCCCATGAGGGGACACAGGGAGTGTGGAACTGCGGGATGTCCCCATCCCCATCCCTGCTCCCACTGTGGCCTAGGAACCCGCAGCACTGGGGCCAGCAAAGGTGTGAGACCCATCCAGCTGCCCCACTGGCAGCGGGTCACGGGGTGAGGACAGAGTGAGATGGAGCTGCCAGGCACTTTCTGGCCCTGCTGTCGCTATGGCTGTATGCTGCTGCCATGCTGGGCTCTCTGTGCCTGGCTCTGGGGCTGCAGAAGGGCTGTGTTGGGGTGCAAGGAGGGACGTGGCGGCCGCTCTTCCCTCCAGCCCCCTTCAGTGGGGTGCAGGGTGTCACTGGGTTTGCTCAGCTTGGTTCAGTGCCCCTCACACCATGCTGCTGGGGTCCCTGCAGCTCTTGGCAGGCTGTTGGGGTTTGGGGGGGCTGAGGCACACAGGAGTGGTGGCCTGTAGGGTCAGCCCGGTCTCTGCAGCCTGCTCCATCCCTCTGGGCTCTGCCTGATGATTCCCAGATGGTAATCGCTCTGCTTTTATTTCCCGTAACCTTTGTTACTCTGGGAAGGCAGAGGCAGAGGCTGGGCTAGAGGCCGGGGTGAGGGATGTGGTGGGAGGGTCGGGACCCTGGGGAATAATGCTGGTTTCAAAGCAAGGCCTTTCACAGAGGCATTTGCATTTGGAAATAGGGAGCGACTGCTTTGCATGCAGAGCTGGAGGCTCTGGTCCTGGGGGGAAGGAACGGGAGCAAGTGGCCAATTGATCCCCGACTGAAATCAGGAAATTATCAGGAAATCATCCCCTGCTCTGTGCTGAGGGGTCTGTGACAAAAGAACCTTCTCCAGCCCACGGCCTGGCTGCCCACTGTGGCCCTGCTCGGGCTGTGCCTTTCCCATTGCAGTGCTGTGGATGAGAAGTCCGGGATCACAGGAGAAGGGGGTGGGCGCCGCTGGCCCCCGGCCCTTGTGTCACTCCTGGTTAGATCAGAGCAGCAGAGCTGCCTCCTCCCGGGGCCACCCTCTCCCTTCTCCCCAGGACTTTGCTGGAGGCAACATGGCAGCTCCAGCATCTCCCTTAGGGAGCTGATAAACACAAAAGCTCTGGAATGAGTGAGATGGGCACACATGGGCTCTGCTGCTGCTGCCCAAGGCGGCATTAATGAGCTCTGTCCCACACCCCAGACAAGCTGCATACATGTGTGCATGTTTGTGATGGCTGGAGAAGACCCTTGGGAAAGCTCCTGAGGGGAGGGAAGGGATATGTCACCTATATCTTCCTCCCTGGGACCTGACTGTCCAGTAAAACCAGTTTCCCTGTTGGCAGCAGTTGTTACAAGACTGTGACTCCACTGGAGGTTCTGGTGCTGGCATCAAGGCACTGGCATCCCACTGCGTGTGCCCAGGCCTGGCTAGGAAGGGTGCTTTCATGGAAACGCATCTGGGATTTCATGGGCTTGTTAAGGGTTAAAATTCCAGATTTGACATTTTTGTCATGGAGCTTTGGCTGGTGAAAGCCGTGGAGAAATCCCAGCGAGTGCAGGCTGGTGCCATGCTGTGCCTTCTTCTGCCCAATCTGGGCTCATCTCGTGTGTGCAGGGAGTTCATCTGACTTCCTTGGGGTCACCCCATAGAATGAAGTTCCTAACCCTGACTATGGGGGTTCCCAATGCAGTGTGGTCTCACCACAACCCCGTGAGCAGGACCCATTCTGCAGCTGCCGCGCACGAGGCGCACACACAGACACAAGGACAGTTTTTTTCAAACCTCCTCCATGGGGAGGAAAGGAATGGATGGAAATGCAGTGCTTCCTCTCACAGACCCCCAACATTTTTGTGATTTCATGGGAACTGGTAGGAAAGGAGTGCACATTTCCCGTGGTGCTGGGCAGAAGAGCACGGTTCATGGGGTGTGACGGAGAGCGGGGTCGTGGGCCTCTGGGCAGGCAGGAAGCAAGGCTCTCCTCCCAGGGAAGAACCTGCCTGTGTGGGGGAAAACCTGCCTCATTACACACCAATTGGGAAAAAAAAATATTTTTTTCATCATTGCTTTTATTTTCCAACATCCCGAGTGACTTCTTTGTTACATGATTAATATTCCTTGTGAATTACAGCCTGGAGTGTGATACGTTGCTGGGATCTGCATGGGAGCCTGAGGCAGGTGATGCTCCATCTCCAACTCCTGCAGCCCTTTCTTTTACAGACTTCAGGGTGGAAAAAAATTCTGTCTCCACTTGGACTCTATTTATTGCCATAGTGTGAGACTGATGAGGGGTGACACGGCTCACACGAGTCCAGGTAATGCCTCATACGGAAGCAAGTGACCCAGAAACATCCTGGAAAAGTGCAGCCAAGGAAACAGCCCCTTGGAGTCAGTCAGGGTGTTTGCAGGCATTTGCTATCTCCTGCATCTTGGTGTCCACTGTGACTGGAATGGAGGATTTCTTCCCTGCACCTCAGGGGATGCAAAGTCTGGGCACTAGTGGGCACATGGAGCAGAGCTGTAGAAAAGTCTGAAATATTTTTATAGCTACATGAAGCTGTTGTTTAGCTGTTTCACAAATACCTGGATGATGGTGCTGTATGCCAACCCTGGATTTTCTTTGCTTGGGTCTGGGTACAGGGCTGGGAGCTCCCCAGATCCAGTTCTTTCTCCAGAAAGAGGGAACTGCAGTGCTTGGCCCCTGCTTTGAGGACAAACTTCTCCACTTGGAATCCAGAGAGGTTCCTTGTCATCATGGCTGTCACACTATTGCACAGGATTTGGTTCAGACAAAGCCTGCTCATCTTCTCTGGAGCATGAGGAACCTTGAGGCTTTTCCCAGTATGAGGGCTGGCGAGGGGCTATTTTGGACATTTACATTTCCCAGTGGAGGAAATTCTTATACAATCTAAAGTTAAGATGGACTTCCTAGAGGCAATGTGTGCTGGCTGTGGTGGCCCTGGGCTCAGCAATCAGTGCTATGCAGTAAACAGCAAATTTTTTAGAAAATAAGCAAAATTTCAGGGCTCGGCAGAACCTGTCCAGAATCACTGTAACACTTGTCAGACCACGAGTGTGTTCTGACCATCCAGGCAGTGCAGAGCAGCACTCCCACTGGCCAACTGGCTTCTGCTGGCCTCCAGAAATGGGGTGTGAGGGCAGTGCAGCTCATGGTCCATGTGCCCCATGGCTGGGGTGGGTGACTCTGAGTGCAGAGGCTCTGCCAGGGATGGCTGCTTAGCTCAGAGGAGCTGGTGTGAAGCAGCCCTGGCAATCTCTGGAGCTACATTTCTGAATCATCACTGCACATGTCTTGTTTCTATAAAAGGAAACCAAGGACAGATTTGAAATTGTCAACGTCTCCTTTGTCCAGCTAAAAGCAGAGATTTTTCCAGTTCTTGCTGTCTGTGCTAGGAGAGGAAGAATGTGTGAGTTTTCTAAAGGCTGGACCTGGCACTGTCCCCCACGCCCTGCACTGTGGGTGATGCTCCTCGGATTGCTGGAAGGAGGTGTCTAAAGCCATAATCAGGACTGGCAATTCAGAAAAAATACATGCAGGCTCTTCCCAGGGCGGTGTGATTTTTAAAATGGGAACACAGTGGCACCCTTGTATGTGGAAGTGGTTGTTTCCTTTCTTCCTTCCTCTCTCACTAGCGCTGGTCACAGAGCTCCCGCCGCTCTGAGCGGGGCCTTCAGCCTCCCTTCCTGTTACAAATTCTGTGGGACAAATCAACATCTTCCCATTAGGAAGTGATGACAAACCAGTCCATTTGGGGTGATTAATTGACATCTTAAATTAATCACGAGCACTCCTCTTAATGCTGTGACTCAAGATATTAACTGTTCCACCAGCCACATGAGAAAGAGCAGAGACCATTAGAAAGCCCATTTGTCAAGCAGTCACTTACACAGCCATTGTGGTGGCTGAAAAAAGGTCAAGTGACTTTGTTATTGTTAAGTAGAGAGCAGACCGAAACTCCTAATTCCTTACTCTGTGCTTAATGTGCCAGTTAAGTAGTGGTAATTGGCAGCAGCTGTGCCCTGGAACCGATGGGTCTGTACTGGAGCAGGAGCCCTGATGTGCTCAGTGGTGCAGTGGGGAGACTGGGGCGTTTACAAAGCTGGGGAAAGGTGAATCCCAGGGAACTGGAGGTGTTGGAGGCAGGTGGTTGTGATCAGAAGGAAGTGAGTCTGTGCTAATTTGAACATTTAAAAATCAATAGACAAATCAAAGTGTGATTTCCGTGGGGGTGAATGCAGTGGTGGTGATAAACTGATGGGACTCAGGGCTATTGTTTCTGGTGTCAGCCTCCCAGGACTCTCCTGCCTGTGCAGGTGTGTGTACTGGCAGCACAGAAGTGTCACCTCAGTGTCACCCAGGAGGCTGAGCTTCCTTGGAGGCACAGAGATGCTCAGTATATGGGCTCGCTTTTGGCTCTGTTCCAGTTTTTACACCCACCTTGCTCCGGGCCAAGCCGTGCAAGCTGCTGCTGGGCTGTTTCTGGCTCAGAAGGGTGGTTGCATAAGGGTTTCAGTCCGGTTTCCAGGCCTACAGTTTGCACAGCTTTGGATAAACAACGGATCTTTCAGGTGTAAACTCAGGGTGAGCAAACTTCCCCTGGGGCTGGGGCTGTTTCCATCCCAGAGATGCGGGGCAGAGATAAACTGTGCTGGAGGCAGGTCAGGAATGCTGAACAAACTGAACATGGTGAGGGCACCCAGAGCAGCCTGCCTGCGACCTCAGCCACTCCCAGAATCCTTCCAGGGGTGTCCCTGCTGGGGCTGGGGCTGGAACCTCTTGGCCCATGTCCCCAGACCAGAGATCTCCCACCTCTCCACCTCCAGCCCTGTGCCAAGAAGGAGCAGCAGGCTTGGCCACCGGGACTGGCGACCTGCTGGACCATGGTGGCTGCTGTGCAGGTGTTCTGGGGGCGTGAGGGCAAGGGGACCATGCTGAGGACCCTCCCCTGCGTGCCCAGCCCTGCCTCGTTGGCAGCCGGGTGGGGCTCAGCACCTTTACTGAGAAAAACACAGCAGCAGCGCCGAGTTCGTGGCTGTGAAGTGGAATTAGGGAATGGTCCCCTCCTGCAGCTGGATGGAAACCTCCTTCCAGCAGAGGCTGGAAACCTCCATAGCTCCAAGTCGTTGTTTCCCACTGTGAACCGGGAGCCTTAATATTTGAGCGCTTGGAATATTTATTTTTTCGTGTTGCTTACTGACGGCGGGAAGGGGAAATGAGTGAATCTTTATGCACGTTTAATCACCTGTTAGCGGAGGAGCTGCAGGGCACTGCTGCTTTGTGTCTGCAGATAAAAGACTGCGGCTGGGCTTGCCAGGGAGAGGCGCTGGCACCGGCGCTGTGTGGGTGCCTGCGGTACCGGCACCCCGGGCGAGGGGACCATCAGCCAGGAGTGCTTTGATGGGATTATGACAAGGAGGGGATGGTAAAGCAGCTTTCTCCCTGGAGTGGAAAGGGGAGATGATGCTCCTGGAAGCAAGGATTCAGGGGGATTCAGCCTGGTGCCATGCAGGGTTCCCTGTGCCTGGGTGCTCCCAGAGCTGGATGTGCTCTTCAGGCTCCTGGGAGCACGGCATGGAACTCCTGTCAGGACTGGTCCTGTATGGAGAGCTGGGACTGCAGCCATCCAGTGTCACCAGCATGGGGTCAGCCAGCAGCAGTGTGGCAGAAGGGGCTGGCAAAGCTGGGGGCATCTGAGGGCTGCTCTGGGGCTGCTGTGCTCCCACCCAGTCCTGACAGTGACCCTGAATGGCCAGGCAGGACCCTTGGACCTCCATTGCCCCTCTTCAAGATAGGGGGAACTTAAAGAAAAGGAAGGGTCTTCCAGGGGAAGCTGCATTTAATCAACATCCTTGAGGGCCTTGGCTGAGGGTCCCAGAGTGTTGTGGTATTCTCACTAAAAAGGACAGTGTTTAAAGTGAATCAGCTGACAGGCACAAAAGAATAGCAGCCACTTTAATATTCTCCGTTTCATTCTGTACTTAAACCCCCTGTCAGTCTCCAGTGAGGAACAAGGAGAATTTATGATGAAAAATCAAAGTTGTCCATGAAAATCAAGGATGAGATCAGCGGGCTGATGGATGACTGGCACGCACACGCCCGTCGCCGTGGAGGTGCTCTTGGCAGGGATGGGAACTATGGATTCCTGCACAGAATTGCAATGCCCTCCTCTTCCCTCACTGCTTTTGTTGGAATACAGGGTGGCTTTGCTCCTGGGACACCTTAACTTCCCCCCACAGTTGTCCCCTGCATTTTGGGGAAGGTGCAGCCTTCCTTGCCCTCCTCACCCTTGCACTGGCCTCGCTGCCTGTAGGATCCAGCTCTGTCCTGCCCGGGAAGGGAGGGAAAGCTGGGCTAGCTGGGCTTGTGCCACGCTGGTCCCCTGTCCCGGGCAGCGGCGACGCCGGGGACCTGTGCTCCAGGCTAATTAGCGGTGCCGCAAAGTTCATCAATAATAGATCTCGAGGCGGCAGCTGATTGCCGGCTCGCGGCGGGTGGGCACGGGGTGGTAAATCAGCCTGATTGATTGTTGACCACTCCAGTTTTTCCAGCAGTAATTTAAAGCAATTAAAACGCCTCCCTCAGAAATTAACAAGGTAAATAGTGCCCCCCGCGGAGCCGCCTGCGGCAAGGGGTCCCTGGAGATCCAGGGCTCCTGGAGACCCCGGCCAGGCATGGCCAGTGGCCATCCTTGTAGTCCTGGAGAGCCCCTGAAGCAGGGATGCACCCAGGAATGTGCCTGGAGCTCCTGGATGTGACACGGTACCCGGAGCAGTGTTGTGCACACAGGTTTGCAGGATGTGGAACGGTGCTGATCTTGGGAAATGGCATGACTGAGCCTTGGGATTAAATCTTTGACTCTAGGGCTTCTAACCCAGCAGTAAAAATATCTAATTTTTAGGTACTGGAAAATACTGGATTTTCCCTTCAATAGGAATTGTGCCCAGCCCTGCTGCTGCAGCTCCTGCTTTAATTGTGCAGCCTATTCATCCTGCTGCAGTGGTATAAATAGAGGCTCCTTCACCCATGAAGGGTGATTATCTTTTATGAGTGTGAAGGATCTATAACTCTTGAGGTGCAATAGGAAGAAAGTGAGGAGAGATAGGGAGTCGCTCTGCCTGGATTGGATACTCTGTCCTGTGTATGGGAAATGCTGGCTTTCAGCTAAAACCTGGCTTTCCAGAAGTGAGGATGAGGTACAGGTTCATTTCCCACCAACTGCTGAAGCTTCCCCTGAGAGTGGTCACCCCACAGGTCATCCTGGTCTGCTGCTCTTGGGTGATGCTGTGGAGGGATGAATTGCAAGCACAGGTCAAGGTGTTCAGGTGTGCCAGGTGGCTCTACTGGGCACCTGTCTGCCAACATCAGCTGGGTTGATCCAGCTGGGTTGAATCCCTCCTGCTCACTGCTGCTTGCTGCTGCCTGGGTTTGGGTGCTCTTTGTTCCTAGAGAGTGCTGGTGGAGGCACCTCCTGCTTGTTTATCCCCAGGACTTCAGCAATATTTTTGGGGCTGTAAGTGATCACTGTTGTGTATTGGCAAGCCCCTCTTTCCCTGAAGGCATCAGCAGTGTTTTGAGGGCTCTTGGGGCTGTGCATGCTGCTGTGTGCTGCTTCTCTTTGGGGCCATGATTGTGGTTTTCAGACATCGAGGTGTGTGACAAATAAGTGAAACTGGAGAGGTTCCTTGCAATCCAAATGGCATCAGCCTTGCCCAGCCTAGGGAGGAGAGTCCAGGCCTGAAGTGTCAGAAGTCTTGAAACAAACATGCTGATGCCCACTAGTGAATGTGTGCTGACCTCCCCTGTTTTCACTCAGTGTGTTTTTCTGTTTGGAGAGGGTCACAGAAGGGAAGTCAATCCTGCCTAGTGGAGAGGGCGTTCATGGGATGCCATTTATTTTGAATAATCTACAGAAAGTCAAGGGAAGTTGTATGTTAAGAGTAATTTAATGAATTTAAGCTGTATTGCCCTACCTGCTCCAGTCAGATGCTGAATAGGAAGGAACAAGTGCAATTTGTCAGGGCCCTGGTAAGGGCTGTGTTGCCATTAAAGGAATACGATCTCACAAAAGAGGTAGGATGCGAAATCCAGCGGAGTAATTAAGCTACTCATCTAATTGAAAGTTCTATGATTTATTGAGCCATAAACCCCAATTCTTTCCACTTACTGACCAGCACCTACGATATATGCTATTGCCTGATGGATTCTCATTTCCAGCTGGGCAATATGCTCCTTAAAAACAGTGTTAAAAATGTCACCAAGGAAGGCATCCTTCATGCTAGGCAAGTGATTTAGCCCCATCTGAAGTCTGCAGAACATCAGAGTTATTCCTGCAAAGGACCCCAGGATCCCATAATGGATGTGTGTGCTGGCACCTTTGGGAGCAGAGCTCCTCAGGGCAGGAGGTGGTGGCAGGGGGGTTTAGCAGATGGTTTGTAGAGGTCACAGGGGAGATCAAGGTGCAACCACCTGCTCACACAGCAGTTAGTGAGCTATAAATGCTTCTACTGGTCACCAAAGCCTGGCCCTGTGCTGGTGGGACAAGGGCAGTGTGCTCCTGGAGGGGTGGATGTGGTGCTGGGTACTCCTGCTTGTTCATGGGCAGTATTGCCACTCTGCACCAAAGCTCAGCAGCTCCAGGAGGGATCAGTTTGCTTTCCTCCCTGTGCCCTGCTGCAGTCCTTGGCTCCAGAGATCTCTGGTCCTGGAAAACCCCTGCAGTGTCCTGGTCCCACAATCACCAGAAGCCATCGTGGGCTCCCCAGCACTTCCTTGCAGTTCAGCTCCCTTGGAGCAGCCAGGACATCTCTCCTCAGCACCACCTCTACCTTTGTCTCTGCTCTTTAGATTCTTTGGCCCTTGCCCTGTCATTTCCTGGAGTCACCTGTGCCTGTGGGGCTCCTGGATCCTCCAGCAGGCTCACAGTGATTGATGTCTGAGGATATTTCCAGCCTCCAAATATTTTTAGCTTGGGGGTTTCCTGGGCTGGATAAAAGTGTGTGTCTGGAATTGTAACGATGGATGATGTTCTTTAGATGGGTGGATGTGGAAGTTGTTACACATCACTTGTGTGTGAAAACACACCTGGGGGTGTTGGATTCCAGTGAATGGGAGAAAATGGGAACAGAGGAGGATTAAAGCAGTTGAGAGTTCAGTGATGATTTGCAATATCTTTCCCTCAGCCTTTCATCTGGACAGAAGCCTCTGGAGTTCTGTGCTCCTGATCATAAATGCAATGAACTCTTGAAACCTCACAGCGTCCCCGGTCTCCCCGGTTAATGCAGGGCTGCTGCAAGGTGGCTCTTTGTATTATTTTTTTCCTGTCAATTAGGTATTTCTTAGGCCATCTTTTCTTTAACCTGTACCGATTGCCTTAATTGACTTCCGCCTTAATTGGTAACAAATCATTTCCACTGAGCCCTTGTAGTTTCTCCATGTCAATTGGTTCAGCCTTCCCCTGGGAGTGCGTGTGGGCTGCTGAGCAGGGCTGCAGGAGCTGGGCAGGAGGTGCTGGTTCCTGTCCCAGCCCTGTCTGCCCCATCACCTGTGACCTCCCCAGCTGTGTGACTGCCCAGTGTCACACTGGTGTCCAGAGCCATTACCTGGTGGTGCCACAGAGGTGACTGAGTTCACCCTTGTCACTGCTTTCCCCAGATGCTGCAGCTGCACCTGGAGCAGGACAACTTGAAATCATGAGAGGGAGAAGGTAGTGCAGCATATGACAAAGTTGGGGTTGAAATCCCAATGCACACTGTAAATCAAAGGAGAAAGATCTTGGAAAAACACCCCTCCCTTTGACATTCTTGCAGGGGGTTTAATTAGCTGTAACTGGAATATTATTTGATCTGTGTTGTTGAAAATCACAGTTTGTTTTCCTTTGCTTGCATATGAACGTATTTATTGTCTCTTTGTGCTAGTTGTTGTTCTGAAAGCTGCAGCTGACCTCCCAGAACATCCAGACACAAAATCTGGGTGTTCTGGGAGGTCCTGTAGGCAAATGGAAAGATCCTTTATTCCTGAAAGAGGTCTTGCTTGGGTGTGATGAACAGCAGAGTTGGGTTGTAAGGTATGGACACACCTGTCCCCAGCAGCCAGCAGAGGTGTCTCCATGGAGCAGCTCATCCCTTTGGGATGCTCTCCCAAGACGGTCAAGCACGAGGGTCTCACCCCATGGAACTGTGCAACGCCCATCTAGTGGGTGAGAGAAAACTCATATTGCCTTTTCCAAAGGGGATGAAATCCCTGGCCCAGCAGCAGTCCCTGGGAGAGCTCCCTTGGTGTCTGCAGCGACTGGGATTGCGCGGTTCAGAGGGGAAGAGCCCAGCCCTGTCCCCTCGGTGTGTCTGGAGAATGAGCTGCAGGGCAGAGCATTGCAGGCAGAGCATGAGCTGTCTGTGAGGCCGGGGTTACCTGGTGCCCTGGCTGAGCTGCCACTTCCTTATTTATCCCATTTCTGAAGCCATCACACCCGAGCAGCGTGTTCACACTGGCCGGGGCTGGCGGCGTTTCCCCGCTGCTGGGGCGTTCGGTGCCGCTCGCGTTCCCAGCGCCGGTGCAGGATTAGTCACGCTCCTCCAGATGTAATTCCAGCCCTGCCAGGCGTGTTTCGGCCGGATGAGATGCTCCCCTCCCAGCCCTAAAACTCCTCCCTTGGCAGGAGTTGAGGGAGCTCATGGGAATGCTGCTCCAGGTGCCCGGTGGGTCAGGAGCTGGCTGATTTCCTCCTGCCCTCTGGGTACAGGCAGCGGGACACGGCACGCTGTGGTTGCTGACTCAAGGGTGTGGGGTGAGTTCTCCCATTTCTCTGGGGAGAAACACTGTGCTGTGACCACCCTGACCCTGGGAGGGCTTCTGGGCACTGGCACCCAGCGATTCAGTGGGGTGGGCTCCTGGCTCTGGGCTCAGCAAGGCTGGAGCTGGGAACCTGGAAAACATGGGGTTTTTCTCTCCCTGTGTCGAAGTATGTTATCCTGTCATTGCTCTAGACCAGATCCCTGCATCCACTCCTGCCCAGCCCTGATCACCCAACTCCATGTCTTCTAGGAGAGCCTGGATGAGGATGATCCTGAGTCCTCCAAGGTGCAGCTTCCTGTTTCCCACCCAAGAGGCTGGCAGGGTGCTCTGAGCAGCTCTTGGGCTACCAGGGGTCTGGAGATGTAATTCCAGCTGCAGTGGTGGTGACAGACTTGCAAGTGAAAGTGTCCCCAACTCCTCCAGGGTCATCCATACCTCAAAGGCAGGACGGAATCATTTGAAGGGAGTTTGCTGCCAGAACAAGAAATGTCCAACACCTTCCATCTTGTGGAGCTGTCTGCCTCCAAAGCCAGTGAAATTTCTCTTACAAGTTGTCCAGATTGCTGCCAATGCATCCAGTTTCCTTGGAAAATGCTTTGAAAAGGAGTCAGGAAGGACCACCCTGATTAGAGGGGCAGCCCTTGACTCCCTTTCCATGAGCTCTGCTCTGGCACCCAGTAGCCTCCTGACAAAGCATGGATATCCTTTGGAGGGGAAGGGAGGTCTCTCCTCCCCATCTCAGGGATGACTCGTGGTATCAAAATAGCTGGCAATAGAAAGGTTTGTGAAAACAATCCCTGCAAAGCATTTTCTCTGCTGCAGCTGGAGCAGTCCCAGCAGGAGCCTCGCCTCTCAGGAGTCACAGGCAGGGGCAGGGGCCAGACTGGAAGCTGTGTTCCCAGCCAGCAATAATACAGATGGAAATGCCAGGAGCAGCTTTGCAGTCCTGCTGCCGTGAGGTGTGATGGAGAGTCCAGAAAGATGAATAATCACCTCTGAAAGGACTGCAGGGGTGAAATGGGGGAGATGCAACCCCTAAGAATGCTCTGTGGTTCTGCTGGGGTGTCCTGCCTTGCCCAGAGGGCATGGCAGGGTTTGGGGGACTGTGAGCTTGGGTGTCTTTGGAGGGATCTGCAATTAGCAGAGGTGACAAATGAGCTTTCTGCTGGGTGCTGGATCACTGAATCGCCACTCTGTGACCCGTGGTGATGGCCCCATACTGCATCCTGCATGTCCTTTCCAAAGCTGAGGAGAAAAGCTGGCACCATTCTATTTGCTGGACAATTACTGTGTGTGCTCTTAAAGAGCTTTCCTGCTTCAGCAGCACTTTAAATCCAAGAGACAATCTGAGTTTGACTTGGCCGAGTGACAAAGGCCATTTCCTTTCTGATTAGCCTGGTTGTCACTTGGCTTTCCTCCCTTTCCATCCATATCTGCTCATGGAGGTCTCTGTCTGAGGACATTTGGGGGGTTTGCAGCTTGCAGAAACGTGGTGGATGAAGTACATAATCCAGGCTATAATTAATGTTCGTTGTCATCATCTTGCTAAGTATCTGCAAGTATCTTGCTAAGTTCAAAGACCTGCCACATTTGCCTTCAGATGGTGGGAAGTGCTCTCCAAGAGTTCCCCAAGGACTGGGGCCCTCAGCTGCAGCTGCTGAGGAATGGGGTGGGCAGTGGATGCAGATGGGGCCAAAGCCTGGGGGCTCTGCCTGGCTCCTGAGGACAGCACAAGGGGAGCAGGAATGTCCTGTTTCTTTGTGCAGCAGGCACTGGGGTGAGGGGTCTCATGTCCTTGGGCTCTGGCTGTAGTCTGAGAGGACAAGCCCAACCTCTCCTTGTGCAGGCCCTGTGGCTCCTCTGTGTCCACAGCCCCAGTGGCACAGTGGGCACCATGGTGGTCCCTGCCATGCCAGGCACCCTGCCTAATCTGTGTGGCCCCAAGGTGTGAGCTGAGGCCATGGGAGAGTCTGGAACCAGGAACTGGTGCAGATGGTGGGGATTGATTTGGGTCACACTTGCTTTTAGCTCCCCTTTAAACCAAGACACTGGGAAGAGCTGCTGGTGCAGGCCAGTGGGAAAAGGCCATTTGGGCTTGTGGGCTTTGCCACAGCACAGCCTGGCTGGTAGGGCAGAGTGCTTGGCAAGTGGAGGCCTGGGAGGGAAGAGGACTAATTAATATGAAAATCTGGAAGGATGCATGTACTGAGCAAACCCTCTGCTTTATTCTTTTGTTGTTTTTCCTTTTTTGAGCATTATTCTGCAGATGGATGAAAGGGCAGGCCTGGAAACCTTCCCCAGCCTGGGGAGATCTGCTGCTTCAGTGCAGAGTTTCAGTTTTCTAGAGCTGCAGTGATTCTTATCTTAGGGAGGTAAATGGGGATTCCTGAGGTGGGGAAAGTCTTGGAAAGCTAGGGACCAAACCCTTGATGAAATGTTGAGGTTTTCCCCATTCTTATGCCCCAGAAGGAGCTTCCCTGGGGTAGATTTCAGCTATCAGCAGACTCAACACATGTGTACTTATGGCTCCTTCCCTGCCTAAATGCAGGGAGCACAACCCAGGCCCCTGTGCTGTGGTCTGGGGATGGTGCCAGGAGCAGGATGGTGGAAGCTGCTGATGGTATTGAGGCCTGGGAGAAACAATTTGTGATAAGGCAAGCCCTGACCTGAACTTGTGCCCAGCGGTTTTCAGTGAGAAGGGAGCAAACCTACTCGGTGGTGTGAGAAACCTCGTCAAACTTCCTTGTTTAGTTTTCCCACAGCCTTGTGCTTCCTGCTTGCCCTGGTGCTGGAAGTACCGAGATAGCATCAGGGGGGGTGTGCTGGTGGGATCTCTGTCCAGGCAGGAGCAGGATGTGCCAGCCATCCCCTGGGACAGCCTTGCAAGCATGGGAAGGGCTTGGGAGGCTGCTCTGGAGCAAGGGAGGCTGCCCACTCCCTGGGGTTATTTTCAGGATCAGATCCTGGCTGTATGATAAACCTGAGTGAGGGCCACAGGATACCTGGGGGGAAGGACTGCTGCCCTGGTTACAGGAATCAGCTTTCAGGGTGATGGTCCCTGCCCAGCAGGAGGGTGTGTGGTGCCTCCACAGACTGAGATTATTGGAGGGGGAAAAGGGTGGGACGCGCGTCTGGCTCTTCCTCCCCCTCCACAGGTCATGGGCTGTAAATTGGCGCAGCCTTTCTGGGCATAAGGAAAAATACCAGTTGCCTGCCAAGGAAAACAATAGGTCTTTCCACTGTTGAGCCACGTCCAGACAGTCTGGGCCTGTGTCCAGCCCTGCACTGGCGCTCAGCTCGGCCTCCCCTCGCCAGAGCTTTAATGGGAAGGAAAGGAGAAGCAGTGGAGAGTAATGAAACAGAGGAATGTCTGTGACATTTTTCTAAAAAGGAAAAATGTGGAGTTTCCAGTCAAACTGAAAGACTTATTGGGTTCGCTGGGAGGCTAAGTCCAGCTCCTTAGGACAAACTGCTAGATAAGGAAAACAATTTAGTCCCAAGTAATATTCACTTCAGGATGGCCTAGACTCTGCCAGAATCTGTTTTGACTGCACCGTGCTCATTGATTTTTTTCTTTTCAGCTCTTCAGCAAATGTGGCCCTGCTGGTCCACTCTGGAGAGCCAGGATGGTGGCTGTGCCCTGCGCTGTGGTCACTGGCACAGGACCCCACAAAAACAGCCTCAGCCAACCCGCAGCATCTGCCAGAATCATCAGCTGGGCAAGGGTTAGGCTGAGTACTGTGGGCCAGCAGAAGTGGCTGAGTGGCACCAGGGTCCAGGTGCTGCCTGAGGGAGGGCAGGGGAATGAGCTGGTGTTACACTGGGAGCCAGAAAGGTTTTTGCTGCCCAGGGCCTGTTGCCTTTGACACAGGGTCCCTGAGAGTCCTGTGTCTGCTGTAGTGGCACAGCATCTCCCAGCACACTGCCTGCGGTTTGCCCAGCACTTGCCCACTCTCCTGGACTTGGTGTTCCTGAGGCATCTGACAGTTCCTGACCCAGCAGCCACTGCCTCGCTGCCCAAAAGCCACAGGAGTTTGGGAGCACTCATAGATTGCCAATGATTGACTAATAATTGGAACTTCATGGCACACTCACAGGGTTTGTGCAGGGCTCACTGTGCTGCTATGTATTTTATTTATTTATTTGGGGTCTGGCTGCTGGCAGGTTCTCCCTGCAGTTTTCTGGGACTGTTTTACACCGTGCCATGCTGGAGCAGGGCACAAGGAGCAACTGAGCGTGCTGGGAAGATTCTGTGTGCTCTGGAAGTAGAGGGCAGCCCAGGAGCAGAAACTAGGGGGTTCCTTGCAGGAACAAGCAGTTAATTACAGCAATGGCCAGACATCTTGCACACTTTCCCTTGCTGATCCAGCACTGCTGTGTGGAGCAGGGACAGGCAGCTCCTGCTGCGAGAAAACATATGAAGAGTCCAGTATGATCAAATTTTGGGCCCAGTTAGGATGCGTAGCACAGTTGGTGCTGTGTATTTCAATTTTTTTGAAGATGTTTGACATTTTGCCCAGAGAACCTGTAGCTAATAGCACATATTATGTGGATTAAAAATTGGCTTAATGACAGATTTCAAAGCCTGGTCAGTAATGGCAGTGTCGCTCCCTGTGGTGTTCCCAAGGAACATTCTGACATGATTTAATGTGTGATTTAACAACAATGATGATAAAAACCTTTGCTGGTAGTGCCTGCCAATGCCACAGAGATGGGTGGTGTCAGCAGTGAGGGCAGAGCTGTGTCTCTCCTGGTTCAATGGTCACAAGCCAATGTGATGCATCACCACAGAGCTAAATGCAAGGTGACCCCCAGAAATGAGGAGGGATCCCCAGTCCCTGTGGATGGGATGCTCCCACAAAGCTCTGAGCCAGCAGCAGGTATGGGGGGATGTCAGCTGACACCAGGACTTGGGGGGTTTGGTGTTAACCTCCCCTCCCCTTGCTGTTGTTGCTCCCTGTCTTGGGCTGTGCCATGGATTTGTACAGCTTTTAGATGAAGTTTCCCAACATGGGGCTGAATTTTGAATTTTATTCCTCAACAAACCCGTGTGACTCCTTTGCCTGTCTGGAATGGTGTAATTCCTAGCCTTTCTCAAGCACAGACCATGTTTGTGGGTGAAGGACTCAGCATTTGTGTTTCTCTGTGAGATCCCCCTGTGCCCCTTGGATGGAGAAGAGGCTCTGCAGCCAAATTCCAGCCTCTATCCAAGCTGTGCCTTGTTGCTTGCAGCAGAGTGGAGCGAGGCTGGCTTCAGCTGGAGGGACAGAGAGGAAAATCCAAGCATGACAATATTCCCTCTGAGGGCAATTACTCTCAACAGGCAACAGCCACAGCATGAATTCTGGCACCTCGAAGCCTGCTCTTCCTCCCTGGGTTGCTTGGAGGGTTTGTCTGATGCAGAAAGTGAACTCCCTTGCTGGAAGCCCATGTAGCCTCAGCGATAGCTACAGGGATCTCATCAAGAAGGAATTTCTTGGCAGGGGATAGGACCTGTCTGCCATATGGTTTCCATGTTTGGAGCAGAAGGTGATCTGTGGAAATGGAAGGAAAAAAAATTCTGAACTTCTGTGGCTGATTTTCACTAGAGACTAATTGTTGAGTGCAGCCCTGTAGAGGGATCAGGGACAGGGCTGACCCTCAGCCCTAGCAGCTCCCAAGGCATTTCTCGCAGTAATGCCTCAGGACCTCCTCTACAGAGCATGCTTATCATCAGGAGACTTTAGATTTGACAGCTCCAATATCTTTTTGAAGGGCTTAAACAATAAAAAATAAGACAATAAAATGTAAAACTCTCCAGAGCGTAAAATGTACAAATGATGGTCACGTCCTGCCCGGCTCCAGCTTCCCTCTGCCCCCCTGGCCTGCACTGGCTGCAGGAGATGCTGCTCCATCAGCAGCTGTTCAACAGCAGAGCCTTGACTGGTGTTGGGGACACGATGATTGGGGGCTGCATCTCTGAAAAACCTATTTTCCCTCAGTGTAAGGAAAGCTGGGAACAGCCTGTTTGAGGAGATGCCTTGTAAGTGGACTCATCTGCCACCTCTGCTTTTCTGGCGTCCTGTTCTTCAGCCTGAGGAGGTGGAACATGTGCTGTGACCTTATCAGAGGGTTTTTGCACTCTCCCACCTTTCTCTTAAACCTGGTGCTAAGCCAATAGAACATATTCCTGGGGGTATAATATCTGATTGTCTAATGGATAGATGAACAAATCTGATCTGCCTCCTGTAATGGTTTGTCTCAGAGAAACGCTCATTTACTTAAAATCTGAGCCAGGAAAGTGAAACTTATGTCCTGAAAGTGCTGGAAGCATGGGAATGGCTCAGCCAGAATGCCAGGAGTGTTCTGCCACAGAAACATGAATTTGTCCCATGTGGAGGGGGCAGTAAGAGCTCCCCGGGGGAGAGCACAGACACCGTGGGGCTGTGGGGAGCCATGGCCTGGAGCTGAGGGTGAGAACCTGCTGTGCCACTTGTGTACACACGGGGAGAGATGTGAGGCTGAGTCTGAGGGCTTGGGCTCAGCAAGACACTCCTCTGCCTGGCTGAGAATTCATCCTGCTCTGCAAGGGCCTGGATTGCACAGCACAGCTTCCAACTGGCAGCAACAAAGCAGGATAAATGGCTGAGCAGACGCAGAAGAAAAGTCTCTCTGTGCCTGACACACAAAGACACTCACTACTCTTGAACAAATATTTAGGCCATTTCTGTTGCCAAAATCATCACAAGGACACATGTTTGCAGCAGAGCTGTGACCCATGGTGTCCTCAGACCTGCAGCTCAGAGCCTGGCCAGGGCAGCAGCTGAGCTGTGTGCCCAGCGGGGAAGGGACACGGAGCCCTGGGCAGGAGTGGTAGTGCTGGGAATGGGGTTTGGGGACAGGATTTTCTGTGTGAGCCTGGGCCTGGCAGCTGTTGGTCTCTGTGCTCATGGGGGTGGTTGGGATGCTGCTGCCACAGCGGTGTCACCATTCCCCCGTGCAGGGCCACAGGCTGTCCCTGCTGAGCCAATGTCCGTGGCAGGAGTCAGTGATTCCTTGTGTGGGGTGGCTGCTCAGAGCCTTGTAAAGTGCTTTTGTACCTTATCCCCTGCTGCCTCCCCGTCCCCAGTAAGGAGCACTGGGTGCCTGTGCTGTCTGTTCCCACTGTGCCACAGGCTGGTGACAGCTGATCTCTCTGTGCCCCTTCTATGAGTCACCACTGGGTTGGGAAGTTCTTTCCTGTTCTCATCAACAGAAGGTTGTGCCCTGGCATGTTGGTGCTGTCTTATGGGGTACCTGCCCAGAATGTGAGGTGAAGCTGGAGCTGGGAGCTGCCCAACTTTCTGTGAGAGGAGGAGACCTCCCCTTTCCTTCCTGTGGGCAGAGTGAGAACCAAAGTGGCACCATGTGTCTGTCCTTGAATGTCTTGCCTCCATTCTGATGGAAATGTTGCTAATCAGCAATGACTAAGGAGAGCCAAGTAAAGAGCAGTTGGTGTATTTGAATACTTTTGACATCTTTGCAGTGTTTCTGTAAAGGCATGGAGTGTTTTAAAACATGAAATGTAACATCAAAACAGTAAAAGTAGATCAGAATGTTCTGTCTTGCGTTTCAAACAATGCCCTGGAAATTTCCAACTCTTTCCTGTTTGTCCCACTGCTTGCTGGACTCCTCTGCTTGCCATCCTTCTGCTGTTTACGATGGCAAAGCTATTTGATTTTTCCTACTCACGGGCATCGATCTGGAGGCTTTTAGCATATTTTGCTAAAACAGTCTCTCCAAAAGTTTCCTAGCGCGCTCAGGCAAAGTGGAAACATTCCGGTTCCTTCTATGGGTTGGGCTGCTCTGTCCTGTCCGAGGCAGGAGCCCTCCCACCGTCCCCAGTGCAGGGCAGGCAGAGCCCGCCCGGGCTCGTCCCAGGAGGAGCACTGGGCTCCAGCCAGAGCTCAGCTCCAGTAGTTCCAGCCGGGGACCCAGAACCTCTCCTGACTCGAGGTCAGACGAAAACAGAGCTCCCTCCTCCTGCTCTAGTTCTGGCAGGCAGATTCCATCACTGCACAAATATTTTGGCAATCAGCAATAATGGAAAAGGAAACGCAGAACCGTCCAGTCCGTCAGGAATTCTGCAAACTAGGACACAGCGAGCAGGGCCCTGGGCAGGGCTGGGCTGGGCCCTGGGCAGTGGCTGTCCTGTGGCTGCCAGCCCCAGCCTGGCTGCTGGCCCTGGGCGTTTGTGGCCTGAGTGTGTGATTTGTGGCCGCGGGCCGCGCGGATGGAAGCGGTTTGTGCTCTCTGTGGTTGCAGCAGTGAGGGGTGGTGTGTGTGTATTTTGGTATCTATAAACAAAGCAGCTCAGGAATGCCTTGATACCAAAGGTTGTTTTTGGCTTTGGATCAAATACTCAGTGTCTAGTATTTTTTCTTTTTCTTTTCTTTTTCTTCTTTTTTTTCTTTTTTAAATAAAGAAAAAGTTCAGCTGTTGAAAGTGAGGAAAAGGAGCTTCTCACCCATGTGATTCTCATGTGAGTTAAAAGGGATAATTTCCAGGTCTTTGGAAGCAGTGGATCTCTCAGCTCACTGTCAGGGGCAACTGAACTACAGGTGGGGGCTCCTCTGGCCAGAACCCCTGAGGACAGGAGGGCTCTCTGCAGGCACCCAGCCCAGCAGTGGGAGAAGTGGGGGTCCCCGTGGTGGGTCTGAAACCAGGAGGGTTTCAGGATGAAGCCCCCAGCCTGGGGACTGATGGGTGAATTCCTGCAGCCCATCCACCACCAGCTGAGCTGCTGTGGGGGCACTGTGCTGTTTGTCCTATTCCCCCATCCCAACAGGTCCTGGTGAAAGTGGGGCTTCTCCCACTGGGGCCAGCTGGAGCCAGGGGCCAGGGTGCCACCCCTGCCCCAGGCACTGCTGCGTGCCAGCCCGTGGCATCCTGGGTGGTGCTGGGGCTGTCTCTTGAAATGGATGTTGTGACACCAGACAATAATATCATTTCCCTGGTTTGAGGAGCTGGATTCTTGTGTTTCATGCTATTTTGGTATTCATTTCAGTTTTTATCATTTTAAGGTTCATGCGTTTCTAATTGTCGTGAATACCATGCTAAAATTAATAGTTCTATGGTTGGTTTATTACATTTAGTAAAATTATGGGCATGTAATGTTTGCCAAGAAAAGACGCAGCAGAGACTTTAATCATGTAAAGATGATAATTTAGTTGTTACACTTGTTGAAATGATGGGATTAATTTTTTAAAAGTTTGCAAACTAGAGAAGAAATGTAAAACACTAATTTAGTCAGACAAGCCAGCTAGTGAGTGAGTGGTCCCCCCAGGCTGGGGAGGAATGCTGCCATCATGGCAGGGAAAAAGGCACTGGACAGTTTTATAGTTATGGGACTTGTTATTCAGGCCAGACACTCTGACTTTCTTTGATGAACTTGGAAAACTTCAAAACTGCAGCATTCTCCATGTCTCAGTCCTGCTTGCACCGCTTCTTGGGATGAGCCTGTAGGTTCTGCACAGAGAAGAAAAAACGATTCACAAATCAAAAGCTCTGCATCTGCAGGGAATGCTTTGGTACCAAAAGGAGCCAGCTGATATTCCAGCCCCAGCCCTTTGCCCCAGGCTGGTGCCTGTGGCCCGTGGGGAGGTGTGTGTCCAGCACAGGAGCTTAAAGCTTGATCCTGGAGGTCTTTTCCAGCCTTAATGATTCCATGATTCTGGCTGCACCCAGGCTTTTCTGTCCTCCCCAGGGTGCAGGTACTGCTGTGCATGTGCTGTGGGAGTGTGGCCACAACTTTAGCCTCAATTCTGCTGAACATTTTGTGGCAGATTGTCAGGAAAGAAGAGAAAAATGTAAAATAAGTCTTGTTTACTATAGATGATGATGTGGCAAAGTAACTCAACAGCCAGTTTGCAGAAGTTTATGACAATAATCATGACTATGTTTTATAAGTGTATAGCAATGTGAGTGGACTCAATTCTGGCTGAATTTAAATAATATGGCTTTGTGCAGCAAAGTCTAAATCAAATGGCTGTAATTTATGCTGAAATGTGCTACAGGATGCATTTAGTCACAAGTATGTGCTGATTGTAGCATTGTGCCTGATTTATGGCATTTTACTTTTTCAGATGAAAATCCCTACCAAAAATAATATTTAGAGACTCCTTTTATTTACCAAGCCCAGCAGTTTTCAGTGGCACTGCAGCAGAGGATTGCTTATCTTCCTTCCCTGGGTCCCAGCAGCCAGCCTGGAGCCAAGGGCTGGATGTGGCTCCCAGTTTATGGACCAGGAGAAATGATGAAGGCTCAGTGGGAGTAGCTTGGAGCCTGCATCCCCATCCAGCTTTGATGCAATAAGTGGCCATCACATTCAGAGCCTGGCTAAGATTAGTAAGAGTGGAGTTAATTAAACCACTCCCTCTCCATCTCTGGGGTGTCAGTGAGCCATGGCAGGTGTCAAAAGCAGGTCAGGGAGAGCAGGACGCATTTTATTCCTCACCCCTGTGCTTTGGTTGGTGATGAGGATGTGGAAGGCACGTGTGGGTGTGTTCAGACCACGGAGCTGAGGGGTTCAGGTCTGCGAGCCCTTTGCTGGCAGGAGGCTGAGATCCGATCGCCTGTGACATTTGCCGAGCTCCGGGCCGGCGAGCCCGCGGGACCAACGCGCAGCTCCTGCAGCTTTCAGCTCTCGTTAAACCGGGCCCTTCACGGCTCCTGCCTCAGGCCCAGGGCTGGCCCAGGCACGGCGCCATCGGGGTCATTCTCCTGCCTCTGCCCTGGCCTCTTGCCGTGTGTGGCTCGAGGTCTCGCGGCACTGCCAGCCCCAGGGGTGCTGAGCCACCCTGTGGGTGCTCCAGCAGCCAGCACTGCTGGGGCTGGGCACAGGGTGCCTGGTGTGTGCCCAGGCCTGTGCCAGCTCCCAGCAGGGCTGTGGGACATGCAGAGATCCCAGCAGTGCTGTGGGGAAGTGCAGAGATCCCAGCAGGGCTGTGGGGAAGTGCAGAGATCCCAGCAGGGCTGTGGGGATGTGCAGAGATCCCAGCAGGGCTGTGGGGATGTGCAGAGATCCCAGCAGGGCTGTGGGGACGTGCAGAGATCCCAGCAGGGCTGTGGGGATGTGCAGGGATCCCAGCATGCAGGGGACAACCAAAGAAAGCACCAGCTGGAGATCCCTGTGCAGGACCTGCACAGAGCCAGTGCTGGGACAGTGCTCAGTGCATCCACATGTGGGGTCTGGGTCCAGCCCACGAAATGATTCTGTAATTCTGTATTGCTGAGGGAGCAAAGGCTGAGCCATTAACAGTGTGTGTGACCCTCTCCCCACGTCCAGCACTGGGGGCACAGGCAGTGGGTAAAGCTTGGACGGGCGTCTGTGGAGGGACATTTCCTGAGCATGACCCCATGGCCTGAGTGGCATCCCTTCAGCAGCTGTACTGCCAGGAGTATTTTATATCGTGTGTGACAATGTCCCCAGTACAATCAAGCTAAGGAGCTCATTTATCATCACCACTGAAGGTGAGAGGCAGCCCCTGAGCACACTTTGCTTTGTTTTTTTGGAAGTCACTGAAGAGGATTCTGTCATCAGGCGAGTGGGAAGGTTTGGTTGATCCTGGCCTTGCAGAATTACCTCAAGAAAGTGTCAAATCTCTGGCTCTGCAAGAAAAATATGTAATTCAGAGGCAAAAAGAAAGATTTATTTAAAGCATTTGAAATCCCTAAATAAATCATTTCATCTCATAATAGGTCCCAAACCATCCTAGGAGTGAGCACATCCATTTGAAGACTCAGGGTCCACAGTATTCCATCCTGTGTTAAAACTAATTGTGCTGAAAATTTATCAGTGATTTATTCTGCAGAGTTACTCCATTTGTAACTCTCCTTCCTGAACGTTTCAGCACCATTGTGTTTGATGATAAGAACTTGTTGTAGCAACCTCTGTCCCTAAACACTTGGAAACTCTTGTTTAAATAAACATGCAAGTTGTGAGCAACATGCAGCTCCAATGTGTATCTTATTAAAAGCTGGCAGTAGTGGAGCCTCCTGGCTTTCTTGCCAGTGTTTGGAATACAGTAGCATTTTTACTCCATAGTAATAAATTTCTGTAGAATGAAGGGCCATAATATTTGCTGTTTTGGGGGGAAACTCTGTTTAGATAGGCGGAGTGATGGAAAATATTCCCAATAACTAGGAAACAAAACGAAGCAGGTAAATATTTAGGTTGTTAACATTGCATCTGCCTTTCCCAGGGCTACAGAAGGAGGGAAGGAGCCATTTCCCAGCTCTTCCAAGGAGAGGCCTTGTGGCGAGTCATTCAAAGAGAATTGGTTTGAAACTTGCTCAAAACCAGGCTGAGAATTTCTTCTTGCCCATCCCCATCCTCCCCTTGCCCTTTCCCATCCGCCCCTTCAGCTTGTGCTGCCTCACTCCAACCCAGCTCTCCTTATGGAAAGAACTTTTCCTGCTGTCTTTAAGTTAGTGTTTTCTAATTAGTTCACTATTAATTAAGGGGTTTTGATGTTATGATGTGAAAATTAGCTGGCAAACCAGACTGCCATTATCCAGAATTTGCGGAATTGAACTCAGAATTCCAAAATAACTTCTTCATTAATAATTCTGATTTTCCAGACATTACACAGAAACACTGGTGATTAGCAGAAGCGTGATATGTTCTCATTCATAGTATCCCCAATTAGCAGTAATTTAGTTATTAACTCTGGTGCAAATGAGCAGGGACAGAGCTGGGGAGTGTTGACTTCTTTTTGCACAGGAACATTTTGCTGCTGCTTTTAGGTCTCATGCCCTGGGGAAGCTTTGTCTGCCCAGACCCTGTGTTTGCTGCAGGGAAAGCTCTCTCCTTGTGCAGGACAAGCTGAGGGGCCAGAGGAGATCCCCCATGGACCCCCATAGCTCCCCAGGGCAGCTGGGAAGCACTGGACACAGCTGGTGCTGAGGCATTGCCTGCTTCATTCAAAACTCAGCCAGAGTTCAAGTGGGCAGGAAGCTGGCCCTCTGCCTGGGAGAATTTGTCACAAGATTAAGGAATTAATGAGAAAATACAATATATTAAAGAATGAGAGATTTTGCTAACCTCTTACCTTGTCTTTGCCTTAATTGCCTTTAAAAATCATGGGATACAATGAATTACCATTGATTTTTCTCAATACCTTTTTATTTCTGAAGAAACCTGATAAGTGGCAGTGAGAGGTGATGGTTCAAAGGGACCCAGGAGATAGATGAGGTGGGCAGGATCACAGAGATCCCCCCAGGGGCCCAGGCTCCCTTGGTGACAGCACCAGTGTGTGGCAGAGCATTGTGGCTCCTCTTCCCTGCCCAGGTGCTTGACTGGAGCTGCAGGGGGAAGAAGGGGCACATGGTGCTGGGAGCAGGGATGCTGCTCACCCTTTGGGTGTGTGTCTCCTCCTTTGGCTGCTGCAAGGAGCCAGGCAGCCCTCTCTCCAGAGCAGGGACTTCTGTTTAAAGCACGTTGCCTCCGCTTTATTTTTATCCTAAATCTGATCTTTTGGCCAATGTAACTTCTCTGTGAGCCAGTGTAGGACTGAGCTGGAAGCTCTGTTACCTCTCACAACCACGTGTTCCATGTGCCTGCACAGCCACGTCCCCACAGACAGGATGGGGACCTTCTGCAAGCACTGTGGCTGTGCATTGTCCCCTCTGTGGGATTTGGGTTTATCGACCCAGGAATGAACACCAATGCCATGAAAATGCAGCTCTCATCCTGGGGGTTTCCAGCCTTCATTGCAAAGGAGTCCTGTCGAAACTTCAAGCAGAGGCATGGGATTTGTATCAGGAATGGAGACAAAAAAGCCCTCAGGTCTGTTCTCCTACTTACCAGAGGCCAGATGAGCGTGAGGATCCCTCTGGCCTGAAATGTATGATCTGTTATTAGAAAACACCTGGCAGCTTGACTGGCATGGCTGGGAAGGGACAAGGGACAGGGGTAGGAAGGTTCTGAACTGAAGCTCTGTTCCCAGGGCCGGCAGTGCACAGGGGTAGCCCCAGGCAAAGAGTAACCTCAGATTTAACGAACCTCACAGACAACAGCACATGCTCTGTCCAGAGCAGGGCTTTCCAGGCAAGGAATGCCTCACATCTTTGGTTCCAGGCAGCAGGAATTTGTAGCTGCTTTCCTCTGCACGACACGCCCAGACAGTGTCCAGGTGGGACCACCCTCCCCATGGGCAGCTGCATCCTTGGAGTCCACCTGCTGTGCAGTACATGTTCCCCTCCAGGGCAGAGCCTCAGCCTCCTGCCAGCCACTCATGGGGGCTGCTTGGGAAGCCTCAGCCTTAATGGGATATCATTTTCTTGCAAGCTGTTTTGGGAGGCTCACCCAGGCAGTCAAATTTCTGTGCAGCATCTGCCAGGGTTCTGCACCTCGGTGAGCTTCAGGCAGGACCACTGAGAGTTTAAATAATGCTTTATTCAGAGATAGATTAAGATAACTTCCTTCCCTCTGTTCTGCGGATATGATGTAATTTGGACATGTCTATGGAAGTTGGAATGAAAGAATTGTCTTGTGTGCATGATGAATATTCTAATTGAGAATAATATTCAATAAAGACCAAGACAGGTGCTTTCTCCTTCCTGGGATTCCTAATTGCTGATGTGTGACTGCAATTTGTATGTCCTTTTAAACTTCTTTCCAGTGGTTTCCCAGATTTATTACTGTTCCATACTACCGAACAAAAAGAATTAAAATTAGCCTTTGCCTTGGTGTTTGATATAAGGTGGATTTTGCTGCACACATGCAAATTCCACGTGTATAGAAGGTGCCAATTAGGGGGCAATGTGAATTTCACTCTGCCTGGGCCCCTGCACCTGGGTTGTTCAAAGCTGTCCTGATGTAGTGGCTAGTCCTGATGCCTTTCTGCTGTTTGCAGATCATTAGATAGTTACAGAAATCCTTCAGATTATCAGATTCAGATTATTTACCTTATAGAATTCCATGGTCCCCAGCCTCAGCTGCCNCTCCTGATGCCTTTCTGCTGATTTCAGATCAGTAGATAGTTACAGAAATCCTTCCATGGTCCCCAGCCTCAGCTGCCAGAGGCAAGTCAAAGTATTTTGGAGAGGAGCAGGGAGAGCAGAGGTCTGGCTAATGGTGCTGACTTCAGGTGCTGGGGAGGAGACAGACCCCCTTTCAACATCCAGGTCTCAGAAGTTAAAACCCAACAACCTGTCCTGGGCATGTTTGTCACAGTACTGGAAATAGCTGGAGAATGGCAGTTGATTTTGGCAATCTGGGTTTTGTCTGCCTTGGACTGTTTCCTTCACCTTTCCAGCCCTCCCTGCCAGTCTCTGTTTGTTGGGAAATGTTGCCATGAAAGGACAGCAGAGAGGGAGATGGAAATAACCCTGTCCCATTTGTCCTCCTTGTGGCTCATCCCATCAGACAGCCCTGGGGCCCTTCTCCACTCTGCTCCTTTCTTGAGCTGTATAACACCATGGGCTGGAGCTTTTCCTGGTTTCCTGGCCTCTTTTTCCTCCACCCTCTTGGTTTCCTCTGTGTTTCTGGCTGTTTTCTTCATTTGCAAACCTGGGTTTGTAGTTTTCCCAGCACTCCAGTTCCTGGAGCAGTTGTGCTGACGGTGCAGCGAGCACAGGTCTCCCCGCAGACCACCTGGGAAACAGGAAACACTCTGAACCTCTGGATTAACTGAAACACCATACTTAGGTCCCCCTTGACTTCTCCATTTCCAACTCCTGCTCTGACTTTGGGCCACCTTTAGTCCTAGCAGTTATGATTGTGCTCACACACCGAAGTGGTTTGAGGCAAGCTGGAGACCCTGCATGCCAGGAGTAAGTGGATCTTCCTCTGGAAAAGCCTGGGATGTGCATTAAGGCTCTCATACAAATCTTCCCGCTTTGTTGACATCTGATTTGACAGAAGCTCAGCTTCCTGTGTCCCTGCAGAGCAGAGGTGTGCTCAGCAGGCAGCTCCTAGTGGCCTGGAACCTGCTCTGGGACTGGCACACTCTGACTCCTCGTTCCTCATGGTCACAAACTCAAATGGGTGGGAAACCTGTGATTTCGAGTCAAGAGCAGGAGACTCTTTCCAAGAACCATCTCCAGGCTGAAGTTCCCAGAGGCTGCATGGAGCTGTGGGGAGACTTCCCCTGTGTGCCTTGCCGAGGGTTCAGGCTGGGCTGGGGGTACCCGCTCCCTCCCACACCTCCCTGCCACCCAGAAATGCATCCAGGGGCCATAATTAGAGCACCCAGAGGAGTTGGGTTCCTTGATCCCGTGCACATTAAAGGAAATGGAGTGGAGCACAAGCCAAGCCAAACGTTGCTGTCCTGCGAGGAGTGTGCGAGGGCTGGGGTGCCGCAGCGCCGGCCCCGTGCGAGGAGATGGCCCTCTTCCCATTCATGTATTTTGTATTATAAAATGACTGCGGTTGTCATAGCAACATAAAGGGAGCAGATCTCATTACTGAGGCCTGGCCACATTATTTTCTCCAAGGAATTTCTTCTTTTCATTATTTTTCTCCAAAGGTCAGTTATCCTCTGAGGCAGGGTGGGAGATTCTGCGAAAGGTGAAGCATATTCATGGCAGAATTCCCCTGGTGGAATTTACAATCATTTTTCTTTTTTTATACTTGTAGAGAGATTTCTTTTAGTATAACATTTTCTTTTAACCCTTTCTGTGGGAGCCTGGCTGCTCCACATATCCAACTGGGTTGGTGGCTAAGAAGCTTTGCGCAGGGATTTGCTACAGAGAGCAGAGAATTAATGTCAAATCATGCTTTTATTATCACATAAACCGAGGTGTGTCGTGCTGCTTTCGAGCATTTCGCTGGCTTTTTGTCTGCCTTTAGCAGCTGCACAAACTGCAGGAACTATTTCAAACTTTGTTCTGAAGCTGTTTCTTCTCTTCTTGCAAAGTCGTTGTTGGGTGGTGGTGCCGGTGGTGAGAGAGCAACTCCAACCATCACATTCATCACTTTGAGTATTGGGGTGCTCAGCTCAGCTGGAGATGCAGGAAAATATATGCACAAACAGGGTACATCTGTTCAAGAAATTTCTGGAATTGGCACTCAGTGCTTTGCTCTAGTTCACAAGGTGGTGAAGATCACACTTGATGACCCTGAAGGTCTTTTCCAACCGAAATGATTCTGTAATTCTGTGATCTTTAACTGTGGCATTTCATCAGGTCTAGAATTTCACACAAATATCCCAGTTCCTTTTTGAAATAAGTATTTCTCATTACCTGATTATTAAAGCTTTTAAATAAGCATTCCAGCTCCAAATGACAACCTGTATTTTCTATGTTCTAAAAGAATGATAATGCCCAACCAAAGAGAGAGGGACGCAGATTCCACCCCTGTGGTGGGGTATCCATGAAGTCAGGTAAAAGACCTCTCTGGGTCTCCAATATGTCACTTAGAATGTTGACAAGGATAAAGATGTTTTTTAGCTTTGCAGAGTTTTCAAGGATTGCTTGTCCTGAGATATGAGAGAGAACTTGATCATATAAAAAGAGAGTAGCTCTGGATTGTCTTACAGGATGCAAAGCCCTGCGTATCTCAGAGTTTTGTAAGAGGATATATGGGCCTTTATGCCGTACAGAAATGCTGTTTTGTCTTCCTCTTCAGAGGTGTTTGTAAATAATTGTGTGATATTACATAGATAAGGGGTCTGATACCTCTCTCACACCTGTGTTATGTGTGTGGCATTAATTTCATGTGGTCAGAGGGAAGCAATCCCAGCACAGGATTCTGGCCTACTGAACTGTACAGCACAGCCTTAAGGAAGGAATCAACTTTTATATCCTGCTGTTGTTTTAAATTTCTTTAATTTAACACGGGTAAGCCTTACAGTCCTTATATTATAGTGAAATGTATCATGTCTCTTCCCCACTACGAAGAACATGTAAGGAACTCGCAGCGAGCGGGACAGGCTGTGGGGAGCATATGGCCGTCAAGGCTTTGCTCATTAGTGGAAATCTGCCTGAAAATAGGATCACTTTCTGCTATAAACTTCAGTCATGCCGAAAGCCAGGATTTCCCAGAACGGCTCCTTTGTGTGTGGCAGCGCGCCGGAGCGCGTGTTCCGTGGGCTGCCAAGGAGCAGGTCTGGGAAGGCAGGAAAGCCTTGTGGTGGCGTGCATGATGCACAGAGCCATCTTCCAGGAGCACTGGCTGGACATGGCTGGGGTGACACTCGTGGGGTCTTTGACAAACCCATCAGCTCCCATGGTCGCTGATGAATTCTGTGTTAGAGATAACCCACTTCAAAATGTCCTTGGCGTTGCTCCGAGCAGGGTGGACTCATGGGGATCAGAGCAGGTTGAGAGGGAAGGGGCTACTTCTGACCCCTCACAGCCTCTCCTCCTTTGTCATGTCTGCACAGAGCAAGGGCCAGGGTAGAGGGGTCAATACTTCTAACCCACTCCAAAGGTGTCTTTTAAAAATGAATGGATTCTAATGAATCCCCAGCTATAAAAGCAGCGACAATGCCTGGCCATTTCACAGCCCTTTTTGTCTCATGCTCATCATGGTTTAGCACTGTCAGTGCTGTCAGTAGCAGGGGCAGAGCCAATGCTGGGACTTCGATTTAGATGTCCATTTTCTGTAAATCACATTTTGCATGCAAAATGAGTGTTTGCATATGCAAATGAGCAGGCATCTAAGTGGCCATGTGTGGCTGCTAATATCTACTTTGCATGTTCGCTGATGCTAACTGTGCCCGATGAACAGGAGCGTGTGAATTTGTGCATAACCACCACGGCACGTGCTCCGTGGCAGCAGAGGAAACCCAAGAAAATCGAAATGTGCCTTGGTTTGAAATGATTGAGGCAGCCCTGGGTGTTATTTTACAAAGAGATCAGCTGAGACCGCACCAGCGAGCTTCAGGAGAGCGCGACGCTCGGTCGGGAAGCCCGGCAGAGCCAGGATTTGTGCTGAGCACATCCATCCATCCCAGCCCAGCCCGGGCACTGCGGATGCCGTGATGGTCGGGTGCATCTGCCAGGTGATGTTGCTGTGCAAAGTCTTGCTTCGGTTCCTCTCAGGCTGAGCTGCTGCCTGGCTTTAATTGCGGGCTGCAGCAGGTAGATGGTGTCACATCACACGCGCCTCGGAGCAAGCCGGAGTGCCTGGAATATCTGATGAACACGGGTTATTATAGGGCTTTTAACTGTGCATTTAGCAGTGGTGGATGTAAAGCTTTTAGCTTGCACTCCTGTTTATTAATTAATAAAGGGCTCTGCTCTGACATTACTTATGTCCCCCCGTGTCTCGTCGGAGCTGCAGGGCTCATTGCAAATGATAAGAGGCCCAATGCACTTCTCATGAAATTCACTTAAAGCTGGCAGCCGGCCCTGCAACCGCGTGCCAGGATTCTGCTCCACTCCTCTCTGGCAGGCTCTCCTCCAGGACCCCTTCACTGCTCAGCTTTTGCAGTTGGCACGGGCAGAGGGATGCTGCGACGTGGGCAGCTGGGCAGAGCCGAGGCCAAAGCCATTCCCTCGAGGGCTGTCCTGTGGTCAGCAAGGCTGAGCGAGGCTCTTCTGAGCTGTCCTCACACATCTCCTTCCAGCTTCCTGGAGGGATGGAAGATTTAAAGATTTAAACTGGCACAGGGTGTCCTGCAGACATGTGGCACTGGGCACATGTGCCGTGGTGGGACAGGAGATGGAGGCAGCATGGGAGCAGGGCAGTGCCAGGAGCTGAGGTGGAAGCTTGGGGACTCTGCCTGGTAGAGCTCCCAGTTCCCACACAGGAGATTTGATGGAGCAGGAGGGTAAAAAACTACAGGAAAGGAAGAGAATCCCTAAACTCTGGGCAGAGTGCTGCCAGGTCCTGACATGTTTAATGGTGTTATTTAAATACATCATTTCCCATCCCACCCAGTGCATTGGTTCTGCTCACTCCTGGAGGACTCTGCTTTGGGACTGCAGCATCTCTCAGCATTCAGGACAGGTGCCTGTGCTGGGCTGGAACTGGAATCTGCAGGGTCTGGTCCCACAAACAGGGCAGGGGATGTGGCTTAGGCAAGTGCAGGCCCCAGTACTTGGCACCACAGGGCCTCTTGCCAGATTTTCAAGGTGGTCTGAGTCTGTGGTGCTGGGGTCTGGTGCTGAGGGTCCTCTTGTATGGTGAGAGGTGGCTCAGCAGCTCCTCTGGCAGTGGATGTGGTTGGGACTTGCCTGACTTGCTGTAGGCACTGGCAGCTGCTGGTGCTCAGCTTCTTTGCAGCCTCTTCTTTCTCTTCTCTCTTTTTTTTTTTTTTTTTTTTTTTTTTTTTTTTTTTTTTTTTTTTTTTTTTTTTTTTTTTTTACCCTAACTGGCTTGTGGTGGGCCAATAACAACAGAAACATCTTCTTCTGATTAGGATCTGTTGAGGTATTTTTGTATCTTTAGCTCTAATTTGGATGACAAATCCCCCATAGCTGTGATAGCGGGAAGGGAAATGGGCACTGCTGGTTTAGGCAGGATGAAGTGGTGTGATAATGTGGTGTTTGTGCTTATTGCAAACACGTGTGGAATGGAGAGAGAGCCTCTTTGCCTGCAGCAGCCCTGGGTGCTTTGCTCCTGGGCTGCCAGAACCAGCATGTGAGCAAGGGGTGAACCCAGTGGGAGCTAGGGAAGCTCTGGGGTGTTATCCCAAAGAAGTGCCCCATCCTCTCTTTGCCTTGTGTGGAAGAGCCTGAAGGTAGATTTTTTTGTTTTAAAAGGTTGCAGGAGGAATGTTGAGGGCTTGCTGCTCCCTTTCCAGAGATGACAGGAGAGGTTGGGGGAGCTGGGGGCAGGGTTCCCTCTGGCCCTGGTGCAGCACTGAGCTGGGTGGTCAGGGCAGGGCTAAGGTGCTTCAGCCCCTTTCCCTTCCTCCCCTTCAGCTGCCACCCTCCAGCTTGTGCAGGCTGGGAGAAAGTTTCCCAGTGCCAAATCCTAGTCCTGGACTCTGTGGCTCAGCCCAGTTTGGCTGTGGATGCTCTGGTCTGGCCTGGGTCAGTGTTCCACTAAGGTGCAGCAAACACAGAGCAGATGTACCAATAGCAAGGATATTTTTGCCGTGGATGTTGAAGATTTGTTTTCATTAAGCATTCTGGAAACGTTGCTCTTTGTGCCTGAGCATTCGGGTTATGGAGCATCCTGCAGGCTCTGAAATTTGCTTTTTTTATTTAAGTTTTTTCTGACTTGAAAGGCTGGTTTTTATAACAGGTCAATTTCAGCCCATTTGATATTGATATATGAAGATCCTCAGGGATTATTGTAATGCATTTTTCATCCTGCTGTGATAGTATCATATAAGGAAAATGGGACTGACTGTTAAGTACAAATTGAAAAAGACATGGTCATTTAAGATAACTCCTTATCTGTATACAAGGAAATGGTATCAAGGAAATAGACCACCAGTTGACAGAAATAAATTTTGCCTCAGGCTCCTCCTTCTCTTCCCCAGCTGCTCAAGCTTTCCCTTTCCCTTTCCCTTTCCCTTTCCTTTTCCCCTTCCCCTTCCCTTTCCTTTTTCAATCACATTTATTGAGGGGTCTCTCTGGGCTGGATGTGAACCCAGCCAGGCTCCCCTCAGGTGACACAGCCCTGCCTGTGCCCCAAGGACCCCCAGGATCCTGGGGATCCCGTGCTGTGACTGTGCCACCACCAGCCTGCCCTGCCCAGGTGGCACAGCTGGAGTGAATGGGCCCCACCAGTGTTCTTGGGATGAGCTCCAGAAAGGGACACCCGGAATTTATTTCTGTGTGTCTGGATGTGCTGGAACAAGTGGAGGAGCTTAATGAATGATTTCTTTAGTCAAGTGAGAGCTGTTTGTTTTTATAGCCCTTATAAAAAGAGAGGAAACAAACTCAATAAGCCAAGTCACACTCGATCCAGTCAGAGTTTTTTATTCCTGGCATTTTATCTCAACTCTCTCTATTTTAATAAGCTATAAATCAGGGCTGATGGTGTCAGTGTCGGTGGGTCCTGCTCGCGCCACCAGGAATGACACTGCCCTGCCAACACCTTCCTGCAGACAGCCTGGCCTGTCCCTGGCTGGTGAGATTTGTTGGAGAGTCTTCCTCACAGAAAGCTGCAAAACCCATTTGAATTTATGATCATTTTGGAGTCTGAGCAGGAAAAGTGTGTTTTTCCAGCTCCTGTGAGGTAATCACAGTGTGCTGACATATGCTGCCGTTCCCTGTGCGCTGCACACGCTGTGCTGAGCATCAGCTCTGAGCCTGCTTTCTCCTCCTCGGTGATTATTGCATCCCGTTTGGGCTCCAGGCATTCTGACCATCAGCAGAATGAGGGCGATTACAATTTGGCATAAGGCACTGCAGTCAGAAGCCAATGTTTAGAGACAGTGGTATAAGAGAAGTTCCATAATTGGAGCTGGAGGGCCGAGTTTGCCAGAGTATCTATTGCTGGCACCGCGTCCTTCTTGGCGCTGCACCTATTGGAGCTGCACTTTGGCCCACACCTTGTTTCATACTGAGCCTGCAACTAAAGCACAATCAGTGGTCCCTGTCCAGCCCTGGGATGCAGTTGTGCAGCCCAGATTCCTGTACGTGCCCAAAAGGTCTTTGAGGCGCCCGCGGTGAAACACGCGCTCGCTGCGGCGCCTTGGCCGGGCTCACGTACAATCCTGAGAACTTCTCCAGATTTAATTTAGTGTAAAGACAGTCCTGGAGCAAAATCCCTGCACTTACCATGGCACTGCTGTCCAGATTCCCAGCATTTCGTGTCTTCAGCTCTCAGGTTCTCTTTGTGTTACGCTGGGCTGTTGCATTTAGCAATGACTGTTTATTTTATTGCTGAATTAATACTTCTGTGTTCTATTTCCCAGGAGAGAGACCTCAGGACACAATAGCAGCCGTGGCTCTGAACCAAAACAATCATGGAAAAGCAGTGAGAGAGGCACACATGGGGTACTTGGGAAGGCAGGATGGGTGACACAGAGGACATGAAGAACCAAGAGCACAGGAGATACCTTGGCAGCTGAGAAAGTCCTCAGAAAACTCCTGCCAAATGCAGATCTGCAGCAGCGATATAGGAACCATGTCTGACTCCAGAGAAGGTCTGTGGTGGCTTCATCCTTTGCCTTGGGACTTGATCTGTGCTGGGGATGCAGCAGATCCTTGTCTGTCCCAGAGGTGTGAGGTGTGTGTCTGCTGAGGAAAGCTTTGTACTGGGAAGGGTGGTGGCACTGAGCTTGAGATGCTACAGAACGCAGCTGGGTGTGGGAGAAGCTCCACACTTGGCTGTGGGGAGGAGCTCGTTGGCTTTTTTGGAGAAGCATCATCCCAGCATCCCATTTAGAGCCCATGCCTGGTGGCACTGGGCCTTCCCTGAGCCGGTTACTTCAGATAACTGACTCAACAGCATGCTTCATAATTAAAATATTATAGCTGGGAATGTTGACTATCTTCCAAGTATGCCAGGAGGCTTCTGTTTGCACGGCTTGGAGCACAGGCTGTCAGGGAAGGCTGGTCAGAGCAGAGACAAACGCATTTATGTTGCATATTGCTCCAGCATCTCAGAGCATTCACACAGCCCGGCTGCTGCTGGCAGCTTCTTATTTCCTTCACACCTAATTGAACTTTGTTTTAAAGTCTTTTGTCTGACTAATGTCCGGAGTGCTCTGACATGGCTGCTTGGCCTTTCATTCTGGTTCTCCATCGGTATTTACAATGGGAGGCTCTGGGAAAGGCTCCTGCATGGAGAGGGGCTGGAAGGGGAAGGGCATGGCTTGAGGGAACTGCTGTGGGGACCCACAGGGAACCCATGGAATGAAGGCAAGGAGGCAGTGCTGCTGTGACAGTCAGGTCTGGATCCCCCCAGCCCTCGGTGTCTGCACTCCTGCCTCGCTAGGACGGGGTCTGGTGCCACTGTGGGTGCTTTGGTGGGGTCCCTGTGCTGTCACCTGATGTCTCTGCTGTGACCTGAACATCAGCTGGAAACAAAAGCATCTGCAAGGGAACAGTCTCTCTCTTCAGGGGCTGCTTAAGACTGTACAAGGAGATAAGCAAATTATGTGGCCTTAAATATCGGTGGGATCTGTGATTCTCCAGACAGCCATCAAGGCAGGGCTAACAAGGGCACTTTAAACACTGAGTCAGGCATTTCTGCTGCAGAGATCCTTGTCTCAGCCTTCCCCTGGGAGAAGAGCAGACAGCAGGTTTGTTAAAGAACACCGCTTTAAGTTTTTCAAAGTGAAATTCTTGTTTTTCTGCTATTGCTAAGGAAACTGAACATTTTGTCCCTGCTGGCCCCTGAGCTCCAGCACTCAGTGTTGCAGTGGTGTAAAATCAAACCTGGGCCCAGAGCCCTTCCCTGTGTGTGCAGAGGGGAGGGGGATGCTGGAGCACAGTGCCTTGCCAGCCTGGCACACTCATTTCAGGAGCTGTCCTGGCTGGGACAAGGAGGATCCAGCCAGGGAAAATGCTGGCAGTGTCAGGATCTCTGCCTGGCACGGGGACCCTGCCCTCCACCCCACAGCTGCCTGCCAGGGTCACACCATTGTGCCATCCCCATGCCAAGGCCACACACACCTCACAGACCAGGGAGCCAGGGAGGAGCTGGGATGAGGGTTCAATGGATTGATCAGCTGTTCCTCGGGCTGGCAGGAAGGATAATCCTCATTAACACTCCCATTATTGCTGCAGCTCCTCAGGAAAGAGATGGAATGCCAGCATTGCAAAGAAAAGTGCTTTTGAATTAGTAATGTTTGTCTAACACAGAGAACTCCAGGTCACCTGGGATAGTTCACAAGTGGTGCCTTATGTTTTGGAGGAGGGGGGAAAAAGGGATTTCAAGAGATAAAGCT
Organism: Peucedramus taeniatus; assembly: GCA_013400575.1. Lineage (NCBI taxonomy): Eukaryota > Metazoa > Chordata > Aves > Passeriformes > Fringillidae > Peucedramus > Peucedramus taeniatus. The sequence goes on from WBNO01006776.1 coordinate 301,549, forward strand.
GAGCTGGGTAGGAGACACAGGACCACGGGAGCTGTGGACAGGCAGGGACCTTCTCCACAGTGTCCCAGGCTGTCCTGCCCCTCCAGCCCCAGCAAATCCTCACCACAGTGCCTGGAACCCTCATCCTCTCAGCTGCTCCTCTCCCCCTGGCTGCAGCGGCTGTGCCAGGAGGATTCCAGTCTTGCTCAGGGTGATTTTCAGAGAAGCTGAAGGATATTATTCTCTCTGTCAGACTCATCAATACTTTTAATTAGCCTTTTTTTTTTTTTTTTTTTTACCCTGCTTCCATTCCCTTCCTATATATCAGCCTCTTAGCAGATTTGAGTATGTTTTGAGCTGCCATACCCGACTCCATTTAAATCACTTCTCGAGGGCGCTGGGCCAGGGATGTGCAGTGGTAGTTTAAAGGGATTAGAGCCCTTTGTTTTTTCACAAGTGGTTCAATTTACAAAAGATCAGGGTTCAAGACCTGCACACTATAAAGTGACTTAAAGCCATGAAATCTATTTCTCACTAATTCTAGATTACTCTCTACTTAGGAGCCCAGGGTGCCAAAAATGGTGGTTTTTGTTAAAATGATATGAAATCCTAATGCCAGTCTTTTTAACCACTATTGCATAGTGTACAGTGTCATGCAAATTCCAGACCTATGTGAGCAATTATGGAGCAATGAACATGATCATTTCGATTAAACCAACATGTGTTTTCAAAGATTTTATTTAAGGCAGATAACCGTAAAACTTTGTCACTTCGCTTCTCCTCTCGGGCATACGCACAAAGCCTTAAACACCCCACGTATCTCCTTTGTAAAGTCTGAGCATTAATTGCCCACTGCTTATTCAAGCAAAGCCCCCATTGAGAGAAATGGGATTTTGTCTGAATAAAGGCTGCAGAATTGGACCTCTTGTCTGTGGGTGAGAGATAGGCGGCCGGTTTGGTTTTAGGGTCTCCCGTTGCAAAATCGGAGCATTAGGGAAGATGGGCTTTTCTGTTAAAAAAAAAGTTTTATCTTACTCAGCATCATACTCGTAATTTGAAATGGAGAGAACCGGTGGCCCACGCGATCATGAATAAAGAACAGTGGGAGAAACTGGGTCAGGCTGGCAAGAAGGTAGGAGCTGCCCCGATTGTTTTTCTCCCAGCCATTAGCTTCACAAGAGAATCCTTTTTCTCACTGGACGACTGTACTTTATTTTTCTAAAGCAGTATCCCTCTGACAACCCAAAAGGAATACTGCATCTGCAAATGAATGGTGCCTGCAAAGAGACAACATGAAATTTTTAAAAAGCATGGTAATAAACGCTATTCAAAAAAACACAATCTCTGAAAAACACGGCCTATTGAAATGACAAGCCGAAAATCATTTGCTAAGCACTGAAATGGCCCCTTTTGTCACCCCAATCCTTCTGTTGACAGTTACCTTTCAATCCTACAATTGTGCAGTAAGTACTGATTTTTATTCAATGTTCTATTCACCCTGCGTATTAATGAAAAGAAAAAAACTTGTAAGAATAGCCTTTAATAGGCTGATAGACAAGGCTCCCCTATTCTCCTGCTAGAGCTCCTCTTATCAGCTTCTCACAGTATTGCTGCTCGCTCAATTCTTTCCCATTTCTAAACTTTGCTCACCCATCTGGGCTTGCTCTCAACTGAGATGGAAACATTTTTATTTCACAAGTCTTGCTGACCTTTTCTTATTCTTCAGGCGGCATTAGGTGAAGCTCTAACCTCAGACCGGCGTTTTTTAAAGCTCAAAAAGCACAGTGAGCAGATCATCTGAAGAGGAACGGAGGGGTTGTTCCCTGAACACTTCTGAGCTCTCCAGGGCCGGGGTGATGGGACAGCAGTGGTGACAGCAGTGACACAGTCCCCGTGGTGGGGGTGCAGGGGAAGGCTGCTGACACTCCTGGGTCCCACAGGGACCGCTGGCATCACTTGGCCAAAGCGGTGACGTTCACGGAGTTGTTGCAGATAAAAAGTGTTTAACAAAAACTGGGCAGTGCTGTCCTTGGCTGGGAGTATCCACTGCCAATTCTCCCAAGGTTCCTGGAGCAGTAATGAGTAGATTTGCCCAAAATTATCAATTACATTTATTACAATTAAAACCCAACTTTGTAGCAGATGTCCCCAGCCTGTGATTGCAGACGTGTCCCCACTCAGAGCTGGTGGTCACGGTGGCCAGGCCCTCTGCGGGGGCTGCCCCTCGCCTGGGCCCCTCTCTGGGGACTGTCCCTCTGTCTGGGCTGCCCAGTGTGACCCCTCAGCCAAGCAGGGCTGTGAGGGGCCCCTCAGATGGGGCAGCAGGGTCCCTGCCCACTCCCGAGCCTGCTCCCAGATGCAATGCATTGCCTGTGCTGCGAAGGGGACAAACCTCCTCCTCCTCCTCTGCATTCCCCACTCATGCAGTTTTTCTTTCCAGTAGGGAAATTCAGCGCATAACTATCCAGGATTGCAAAAATGTAAACAGTCTGTGTTACATGTCTTCAAATTACAGCCCTGCTGCTCGACACATGTGCAGATAATCGAAGCCCTCTGCTCGCGGGGCCCCGCTCTGGGCGAGCGCCAGCGCCAGCGCCAGCCCAGTTACATCTGCCCCAGATGTCCCCTGCCCTGGCTGTCCCAGCCCCAGCACTGCTCCAGAACCCTCACCACCACCGTGCCCTTCGTGCCCCACTGGCACCTCCACCACTGCCAGGGCTGGCGCTGCTGCCCAGCAGATATTAACGAGGAGCCTACTTAGGGGTTGTTTGAAGAGAGGAAATTGTTTTACATTGTGATGCAATATTTCCACACCGGGGTCTCATTTATGCAGAGTATTAAAGTCAACACTCGGCACATCTATCTCCATAAGGAGCCAGGCCCATTATCCCCAGTTACTTTTAAGCAGTCTTTGGCTGAGTCCTGACGTGCTGCCGGTGCCATACATCACAGGGATGCAGTTCCTTAAACTGCAGCTCGTGATTGATAGTTTAACCTTTTTCTCGGAGGTTAATTCGATATATGCTGGTGTAAACTATAAACCACAGCTCCAGCCTGTCGGGAGGAGGTAATCTGCATGGCACTCTTATGAGATCTCAGGTGCTGCAGTAATTACACAGTCATCCCCTCCTCCTCCCTCTGCTACTTCTCCCTCCTGGAGAGAGGAAGAGGAGGAAGAGGAGGTGGCTACTCACCAGCACCTGAGGAGTCCAGCTCTCACTCTGTTGTGGCCCAGCCTGAGGAACTCCCTGAAGTTCCTGCTCCCACCAGTTCTTGAGGCCATGCCAGGGTTTCCCCGTGCAGGTTGGGGTTTTGGTGTGGCATGGCCCTTGGGCTGCTCCCAAGCTCGTTCCCTCCCGGAATCCCTGTGCTGTTCCTGGGAATGGCAGTGGAGGTGGCGAGATGGGCAGCACCTGTCTTAGCACAATGGGGTCCTTTCAGGGAGCTGTGGGGGATGGAAGCTCCCTGTCCCACTGTGGGTGTCCCCAAGCCCTGACCCATGCTGCTGTCACACCACAACCAGCTGCCACAGATGGTGCTGGCTCACGCTGTGGAGGGCCAGGATACCTGTGCCCATGGCAAGAGCCTTGCTGCTCTCCCACCTCCTCCTAGAGTTTTGGCCTCCTTGCTTTCTTAATTTCTCTTTTTTATTTGTTGTTTTGGCTCCTCAGAGAAGCTGGGGGTCGGAGGGATGTGCAGCCATCCAGTTGCTCTTTGGTGGCTCTTCCCAGTAGGGCGGGGAAGCCACCCAGCTCTGCTGCTCAGGCAGCACCTTCACTGCCCTGGCCTCGTGGCAACCTGGTCATTGGGGAGCCCTGCCACTGCTGCCAGGCTGGAGTGAGGTTTGGGGGGTCTGCAGTGGGTTTGGGAAGCTTCAGTGGGTTTGCCATCAAGCCCTCACCCTCCCTCTGAGGGTCTCGTGCTGGCTGTCCAGTGGTTGACTGTGTGTGGCACAGCTGTGACCTGCCAGTACTCCCCAGGAATTCCTGCATGTGCTTCATGCATTTTTTTTTTGGCCTCTGTCCCCAAAGTGTCATTTTTTCCATAGGAAATAACTATTTCTGCTCAAGATCAATAAGATTTTGTTAAGAAAAAGGGAGAATTTTAAAGGCTTGGTTTAATTTAATCTATTTCTTTGCAGGACGCTCCCTTTGGTAACAATAGGAATTCGATTCCTGCCAGAGCAGACTCCTTAATTAGACCCCACAAAATGAACAGTAACGTGTCTCTGGGCTGAAATTCTCCCTTTCTGGAGCTTGCAGAAAGGAGGGAGTTTCTAACTCATAATTGCATCTGAATGCAAATGGCTGTGCCAATGTGAATATATTAAAAGCAGCAGCGTCAGCAATCACTGTGAAAAAAAAAATACATACAAATGAGGCCCCAGCTTATTGCTCCATTTGGATGCTGTGAAATGGCACCTTATTGTGTTATTATAAGATTTCTTGCTTAGTTAACAGAAAATGCTTACAATTAAGTCTGAACTCATTTAGTGCTCAGACTAATTCACATTAGAAAAAGGATGTGACCTCGGCTCCAGATCCCTTTTCTATGGCTCTTGCTGTACGTGGAGGTGGCGGGGCTGGGCTGGGCTGGGGAGGAGCTGTGCAGCATTCCTTGTGTCCCCTGTCCCAGCAGAGCCTCAGGGACAGGGCCTGTCCCTGGTCCAGGCACTGCCATGACCCCTGTCCTGCCCTTGAACTAGGGGAGGGAGATGATGTCACGGGAAAGGCTTTCTGCTTTTTCTACTTATCTTAATTCCTGACACTCCCATGGCTGGGCCCTGATGTGTCATGCCCTGTTCAGTCACTGCTCCTGTGCTGGGGCTGTCTGAGGAGGGGGCTGCTGCTCACAGAACCCAGCTTTGCTTGCCAGGCATGTGGTAAGAGCAACAGAAAGATTGGGATAACAGCAACAGAAAGAGGGGCTGATGTTTTGGGGTTACAGCACATCTGCTGAGATTCCCTGGGTATCCAAATTAGTGGAAACCATTGAATTTCATCTCCTTGCATCTCTGCTCCTTTTTGTGATGCTGAGAAATACCATCCCTGTACCCTGTGGGAAGGCTGCAGATAAATGAGGGTAAGTTTGTGTGTACATCAAACACTGTGATGGTGTGCCTTGTAGAACAGCCTCCCTGGCACAGCACATAAACACTCCATCTTCCAGCCACAGCTTTAGATATGGCAGGGACCAAGAATGAGAATAATATATATATATAGAGAAAGAGTTACGCTGTGGGGAGCTCAGCAGGCACCACATGGTGAAGAGCTGGCAGGGCTTGGGCAGATTCCTGAGCCTGGCCATCCTCTGTGGCTGCCAGTGGCTCCAGGAGCTGAGCTGGGGGTGCCCAGGCCAGCACATCTGTGGGACACTGAGGTCTGTCCTTCACTCCCTTCTCCTTCCTCTTCCTTTTCCCTTTCCACTTACCTTTTCTCTTCCCTTTCCCCTTCTTTTTCCTCTCCCAGCCATCAAAGCACCAACCCTTCTGTACAACCAGTACCTGTAGGACAAGGCCTGTGGATAAATTATTATTGTGACCCTTCCTGCGCTGTGAAAAACTTCATGGAGCTGCTGAGTGAAAAGTCAAAATTTGCATTTAAATAGAAAATGTTTGGCAGCGTGTAACCCACCGGGCTGTGCGTGGCAGGGGTCCCTGGCCATGGTGAAACACCAGCAGGGTGCTGGGAAGCTCCAGCAGCCAGAACAGACCCTGCTCTGCTCCCCAGCCCCCTCTGCAGCCCCCTCTGTCATACCCTGACTGCTTTAACAGCCCAGCCCAGCCCCTCTGTGATGAGGGCTCACCCCAGGGTGCTTCTGCCCCTGGCCAGCACTGGCCATGCTCTGCTGGCCCCATCTTCACCACATTTTGCATTCGGTCACCTCTCAGAGCTTGGGGGCTGCACGGGAGCCTGGCTGAGCCAGCCAGGGCCAGGCACAGGAGGGAGAAGTGTGAAGCATTTTAGGAGGTCTATAAATTAATTAAACCCCTTTTAAAGGTTAACAAGGTCCACTCTGTCCATCATTAAAGTAACTTCATGCGTTTAAATTTTAACAGTCAAACCAATTAGCAATAAAAATGTTGTATGAACTGCACTTTATTGGATTCTGGTCAAGCCAAAATTGGTTCAACATTTGATGTCTAATACATTTTTCCCCCTTTTCTCACAATTTTAAACACAACCTCTGTTTCCCTTGGGTTGTGAGAACACCAGTGAGCTCAGGAGGTGGAAGAGTGGCAGTGGAAGCCAGGGCCACTCTGAGACCCCTCCTCACTCCTGGCAGCAGCCTGGCACCTCAGTCCACACTTACCATTGTTGAGAAAACATTTTGAACTGCTGGTAACACCTTTCAGAAAGGAAAACACTGGGGACTCTCAGTGACACCTTTCCAAAGGCTCCTGCAGCTCTGCTGCTGCAGGGCCCCCTTGGAGCCCCTTCCCACCTAAACAGGCAGGGAAGGAAAATCATCTACAAAGGGGCCCAAAATGCTGATGCAGCAAGTTCCAGCCCCAGCAGAAATTACAGGATTAAGGCACATCTTGTGCCCGTAACAAGGACCATGTGAAGGGGATGCTTGCAGGATTGCAGCCTGCTGGCCCAGCAAAGGGACTGGCTCAAGGAAGCATGGAGGCACCTGATGAGGTAAAAATTTAGAGGAGCAGGAGGAACTGGCCTCCCTGAGGAGAATGGACAGTGGATAAATCTCTGCACATGGACACAGTGGTGTTTATTTCTCACAGGCCCTTCAGCCCTCAGGTTGCACAGGTACTCCAGAACCTGAACTGGCAAAATGAAATGACAAAAAAAGCTACCAGGACAGAGCTGGGATGCAGGGGATTCACTGCAGAACAGTGTGGGTTTGGCCTCTCTGAAGGGCTGGCACAGAATCTGTGCTGCCAGGAAACCTGGGATAAACCCACCAGGAATGGTGGAATGGGGAATTAAAACCTGTTTGATGACGAACACTGGTCAAAATGAAAAATGATAGGGGGTGGGAGGGAAGGGGCAGAGGAGGTTAATGTTCAGCAGAGCTGAAGGGTCTGTGCTGGAGCTGCAGCTCCGAGCAGCCCTGAGAGGGGTTGTGGAAACCAGATGTGGAGGAATGGTCACGGTGGGGGGAGCAAGGGGCTGGTATCTGCTCGTAATTACTCTTGATTTTGTGCGATGACATTGAGGCTGCAGGCAAACATGAAAGAACACTTGTGGGGACAGCAGCGCTCACGCCGGCCAATGGATTAATAAAGAATGACTGACGTGCAGGGAGGCGCACATGGAAGTGTTTTGGAGGGTTTTGATGTTCCCCAGGCCCACAGAGACCCTCAGCCAATGCTGCTGATTGCCCCCCAGCCCAGCAGCAGGAGCACCATGATTGGGAGACTCCCAACCCTTCCATGCCACGCTCCAACACCTCCCTGTGACCAGAAACCACTCGCTTTCTGTGCCGAGGGGCTCCTGAGGAAGAAGCCATCAGGTGCAGAACGTGGCCCACTTGGCTCTGGGCTCCATCCACACCACAGGCAGCTCAGGGCTGCAACAGTGGGGCAGCTTCCAGGAGAGGACAGGGAGCCTCCTCTGAAAGCAGCTCCTCAACTCGGGAACAGCACAGTGATGGTTAAACGGTAAAGGCCACCCACTTTCAGTTAAATCAGAGCAATTAACACATAATCGCATTAACAAAGTACTCTGTTCTGGATAAAAGGATTTTTCCTTTAGTAATTGCCTTGTGTCTACACAAAACCTGCACTTTAAGAAGTAACTGCGGGCTGAGGAGGGGGTGCTGGCCCTGGGCACCAGGGTGACCACCACCAACACCCTCACACCTGGCTCCAGGACAGTCCCTCTGCCACCTCTTGAGTTTAGAGTGACTGCTCCTTCCTCCCCTCAGAGAAGTGCCAGGCTGCTGCCAGGCCCCTGGTGGACCTAGAGATCCAAATATGCTCCTCTCTGAGGAAGGCCAGCCCCTACCCTGTGCCGAGCAGGGGTTCACCCAGCAGGTAGGTTCACACCCACATCTGGAGAAGGATGCCCGGGACAGGGAATGGGGCTGGGCGAGAGGTGTGGGAAGCACACAGCAAGGGGGAATCACTCAGTCACCACCTGCACTCACTGCAAACCTGCAGAGAGACTGTTACAACTTTTAATTTGTAAAAACCAGGAGGAAAGGAGTGTGTGAATGGAGCGAGCAAGAGAGCAGATGGGCAACGGGCTGCCCAGCTTCACAGGCAAATTCCAGACGCTTCTGGGATTCCTTGCACCAGCAGGGTTTGTTTTGTCAGCGGTTTGGCATCCTTCCTCTCCTAACCTCCGTGTTGAGAGCAGGAGCCTTGCTGGGCGCAGGACTGGGAGAGCACAGAGCCACACTTCAATCCCACTGGCTCTGCCAGCAGCTGCCAAGCTCTCCAACACGTTCACAAGTTGCTTTGCTCCTTCCTCTGCATTCAAACCATCACCACCACCAGCAGCCCCGTTCTTAATTACCACAGGTCAAACCCAGTCACAGCCTGTAGTAGCTTGGCCTCTGTTTGTTTAACTTGGTGTGGCTGGGAAGGGGTCACCTCTTCATGGACATGGGGGCAGAGCTTCCCTACAGGACCTGGGTTGGCATCCAGCCAGCACAGGGGTTCTCTGAACACCCCCAGGCTCTGCCTCAACGCCCTCTGAGCTGGGAAGGTCCTGACCACAGCCCTGTGCTCAGTTCTGCACATCCTGCTCATCACCTTCCCCCCAGGGCACAGCAGCTCACGATGGTGTGTTGGTGCAGGGATGCTGGGGTGCACAGGCTGCTGCCCTGTGGGGGGACAGAGAACCTCCCAAGGCACTGTGAAGCACTGTTGTTGCTTTTCCAGACTCACCAGTGCATGTCCTGAGCCTCAGGAACTGGTAACCCTCCTGGAGGAGTAAACACAATCCTCAAAGGCTCCCGAGGATTTCCAGTTTACACCAGGGTAATTCCTTCTGGGACCACTGCCTTTGAGTGGCAGCACTGGTGGAGGTGGCTGGCTCCTGGCAGGTCCTGTTGTCTGCAGGGATCTCAGCTCCCAGGGACACAGCAGCATCTCATGCTCAGCACTCCTCTCAGCTCAGCTGCAGCCTCAAGCTCCAGAGCCCCTTATCCATCCCCAGCCAGAGAACTGAAACCTGCTCAGCCCCAGACCCACTTCCAGTGCTTTTATCCATTGCAGCTGGGTCCAGCCTCAGCTGATCCTGTTTGCCAACCAGCCAGATTAATTCCTTCTATGCCACCTGGGCCAGAACCCTGTCCCCACTCAGCCCTGTCCCCATTCAGTCCTGCCCTGTTGAGTACTGGCTCCAGCTGCCACGGCAGTGCCACCACATCCCATCCGTGGAGAGCCTGTGGTGTGTGTGTGATGTGCTCACTGTGCACGTTCCTGTGTCCCCAGCAGCAGGCTGAGATGGGGCAGAGCCATGCTTGAGGTTTCCCAGTGAGTGTGGACTCATGGAGAGATCCAGACTCAGCTTTTCCGAATGCCATGGCCCTCGTGGGCAGCTGGAGGATGCAGCTCTCACCCCAGTGTGTCTGCACACGTGTGCCTGCAGCAGGGCCAGCAGGGAATGGCCTCTCTCCAGAGCAGTAATGCTCCACACAGGATTGTTTTCTCTAGGCCAGGATTATCACAGTGATCTGGGCAGCCAGCACAGCCCCAATCCCATTACTCCATTAGCATGGGCGTTAGAAGGTGACACTCTGCATCTGCTTGACAAAACACAGCTTCAGACCCCGCGCTGAGCCTTTCTACCAAAAGGAACACAGTTTTCACTTGGAGAGGATTTGCTATTATTATTGGCTTGTAGCTGCTTAGAAATAAACAGCAATAAAGACTTCACCAATTTGCTCTCAGAATGTTCTCATTTGAAACGCGCCGTGCAGAAAAATATTAACAAAATAAACTCCCAGCTTAGAAAAGGCTAAAGAGAGCTTTTTCTGGAGTGTCAATGTTTGTGGAAATGTTTTCTGAAGAAGCTGCAGCTTGAATTGAGCAGCTGCTGGTGCCATGTCCCCCAGGACAAGGCACTGGGGATGGCCCAAGGGCAGTCCTGGCAGCACAGAGGGGTGGCAGAGCCCTGCTGCCCTGGGAAGGGCAATTTTTTCTTGACAGGACGATTTTCAGACACAGAGACAAACCCCACTGCATTTCAGCAGTCCAATGCCAGCCTGGGAGGGGCGAACATGATAAGGTGCAAAAGCCTGAAATAAAGCTTAACCCTGAGACTGAAATGGAGTTGTTCAGCATTATTGGCTTGTAAATTGTTCCTGTGATGAGATTTAGTAAAAGACTGAGAGGTCTTTCGGCAGTGGGAGAGTATTTATGATGCTTTTCTACTGGTACACGAACACTTTTCTGTTTTGCCGTGTTTGCACCCCCCCAGAGGCCGTGTCCTGCTCCTCAGGGTGTTGTTATACACACAAGTGCTAGCAGCCAGGTTTGGGCTTTTCCAGCCTCCTGCCTTTGGGTACTTTTTTGCAAAGGTAACAAAGGAGTCCCTGTCCTGGCAGGGAGGAATGGGGTCCACGGTCCATCCTCGAGAGCAGCAGGAGAGGACCAGTGTCTCACCTGGGGGCTGAAGGCTTCCTTACACTTGTTTTTGGTGGTGAATCCCTGCTTTTCAGGGTGGGATGCTGTGAAATGCCCTGATCCTGCTGCTGTCTGGCTGCCAGAGGAGCCCATGATGCCTTGTCCTGGCTTTGGGGGGGATGGTTGGTGACCAGCAGCGTCAGGGATGACTGGGCAGGGTGATCTCCCTCCACCCTCCCTCCAGTTGCCTTTGGTGGCACTGGGGCTGCCCCCACTGGCACTGTGCCCTGGCTGAGGATGCCAGATCACTGCTTCCACCAAAGCAAATTCCACATCACCAGAAGCTGAGTGCAGCTGACAGGTCGTTTGCTGTGGGCATTTCCAACAACAAACGAGCTCCAGAGAGCACTCTCAAGGATGGGGACTGCAGGAAGAGCTTACTGAGTGGAAGCCTAGTTTTGAATTTACCCAAACATTGCCCCTTGTGTCAGGACAGAGGTCATTGGAAGTGGGGGGAGCACACAGACCAGTGTTTCACTGGAGCAGTGGAGACATCTTCCTTTAGCACTCTGGTCACATCCACAGGCACCTCGCTGCTGCTGGCAGCCAGGCTCCTTTGTGTCCCTGTGCCCGTGCTGCTGTCAGAGCCATCCCTGATGCCACACTGCATGCTCTGCAGGGGCTTCTCCCCCTTGCTGGTGCTGCTGCAGAAGAGCACAGAGAGTTCCCCTCCGTGGAGATTCCTGGGTGTACGAGTCCATGAATCCTCCAGCATTAAACCCCCAGCCCAGTGGGGCATTAACTGCAGACCCACCACCTCCCTCGTTCGAGCTTTCTGAGGCAAAACCCATGTTTGAGCACAGACTGACAGACTTTTCAGGAAAGACTGCACCTCTGGGATTTCTGGAATAAGCACTGTAGCAGGTTGCAGCATTTATACACTGGTCATGTCGGGCCAAATGGGACACGCTGCCCCTGCTGACTGCTGGGCTGGTTGCCACTGGGAATCTCACATGCGGGCTGCAGACACACTTGGGATTCCCCTGTTTGTATTAACAACACAAGGAAAACTGAGCAGGAGCCTGGCAATGTGCACAGGCACTGCTCCTGTGGGGCTGGAAGGGATGAGCAGGGCCTTGCAGTCCTGTGGTGCTGACTGGCAGGTGGTGCCAGCCCGTGGGGACACCCTGCCTGTGTCTCTGCTGCAGACCATCTCCTAGTCCTGCTCTTGCTTTTCCCTCCTCTGCTGGAGTTCTTGAGCCTAAAAGCAGCAAGGCAGAGAACCATGGCCTGGGCAGGAGCAGGGAGCTGAGCCTGGGATGCTGCAAGATCTGGAGGAATTGGGATGCTGCAGAGAAAGGCAGCGTCACTTCCTTCAGGAATGCTGAGACGGTGTGGACAGGAGGGAAGAGATCAAGAGCCCACAGACCTCCAAAGAGCAGGATGGAGACGCTGCCCCACAACTGCTCTGCTCAGCTGGACTCTCCTGGGAGCCTCAGACTGCGTGGAGATGCCTTGGACTGTTCCCGGCTCCATGGATGAGCTGTTCCATGGGATACTCCCATCCTAGACGCCGTCAGGGTGGGACTCGGGCACTGTCACTGGGATCATATAAAACGTGATGGATCTTACTGTAATCCTTGGAGCCCACGTAAAAAGATACTCTCTAGATATCTATAAAACATGCTGGGATTTGCAATTAAAATACCTGGGTGGTGACTGTGCCCACAGCCTGCCTTCTCTCCCTCCCTCCCTGCATCCCTCTCTCCCTGCCTCTCTGCTTTGGAGCAGCTCCATGTAAACCCTGTTTTGCAATCGCTGTTTAAATAACAAGCTGCCTTCAAAGGAATATATTTAGAACAGAGGGTCCCCCCCATAAGCACGCTCTGAATGTTTGAGTGATTTCAGCTGGTTTGGCGAGCGTTCTCTGTGATATCATGGGCCGAACATTTCTTTGCGGGTCTGCGAGCTCAGGCTCTTTAGAGCTCATGGCTCTGCAGCTCCTGCAGTCCCACCAACAGCATTTCCAGCTGCTCGTGGGGCAGGCTGAGCGTGGTGGATGTGTGTGGTGTGGGCACAGCTGTCAGCCCACTGCAGGCTGGCACAGGGGGAGCGGTGTCCTGGGCTGGTCACTGCCCCTGGGCTGGTCACTCCCCCTGGACTGGTCACTCTCAGCGTTCCCAGGTGGGGTGCCTACTCTCAGTGACCTCTGTGGTGAACTTGGCCATGTTTTTGTGGCCTTAGGTGGCCAGATATCATGGGCCCAGACCTGGTGTGTTCCCTGTGATTGCACATGTGTGATTTTGACATTTTACCAAGGAGTCTCTGTGAGGCAGAGGGTGGTTTGGCTCAGTTAAACACCAGTCTCCCCCAGAGGAGTACATTCACCCTGCTCACACATGCAACGGCTCTGACTTGTTCCTGCAGCAGGCAAGAGCTGGGAGAATTTGCTGAATATCAAACAAATATCAATATTTTCATTTTGCAACCAACTCCTCCTCGCCCTGACAGCCAGGTGCCACTGGCACACCAGCCAGGTGACTCAGCACTGCCAGCTGCCCTTGCCTTGGGAGCAGCCCCCTGGCTCCCTCTCCATGGTACAAAGCCAGTTCCCTTCACTATCTGCTGCCTGCAGATGTTCACAAAGCCGTGACCCGCCCGCATTGGCACCGAGCGTTTTAGGCGAGGTTGTGTTCAGATTTCTGTGAATTTTCCAGCGAAAGTGAAGCAGCAGTTTATGGGCAAAAGGACACCAGAGTCACTTACTCTCCTGTCACAGACACCCTGCTTCTGATGGGTGTCCTGTGACTCCACAAAGGGGTGATTGATGCAACACACGAGGGGTCACCAATTGTCACCGCAGGGATATCGGGGACAAAGGTGACACAGAGACTCCATCATCAGAAGGCATGAAAAGCACTTTATTATTAGAAATCTACAGTTCTTATAGAAACTATGGTGGACCTAAGAGCTGATTGGCCTTTAGGAATCTTCTCTCACCTGTTGGTCAAGAAGGGACAACTCCTTCTTGTAAACAGCTTTGACAAACAGAGATTGCCTGCCAGGTGCGGAGATTGAGATAATAATTGTTTTAATTCTTTCTCTGAGCTTTCTCACAGCTTCCCAGGAAAATCCTGGGAGAACTGCGTCTCTCTCTGTTCAGAGGATATGTGATTACCACAGATGGGGACCCACCCTGCGTGGCAGGAGGCAGAGATGGGCTTGGCAGAGCCTCACTGGAGAGCGGGAAGAGCCCCAAGGAGATCCCTCAGCTGCGAGGATCACCAGGATGCTGCTGACAAGGGCTCCTTTGTTCCATGAAGGGCTCACCTGAGGAGTGGGACAGCTCCGGGTGTCTAATTAGCAACAGGAGCTCGGCCGTGCTCGTCCTCCCCGAGGCAGCTCGGTCATGTCTCTGCAGCTCTCTGCATTTTTTGCCCAGGTGGTGAAGCTGAGGGGGGCGGTACAGAGGGATGGGCTCCACTCCCACCGTCCCTCCTCGCCTGCAGGAATATCTGCAGCAGCTCCCAGCCAGGCAGCACCACAGCCTGATGGCATGGGACAGCCCCAGGGGCATGGGGACAATCCAGGGCACAGGGACAACCTGGCACCTGCAGCCACAGCTCCTGCAGAAACACCGCAAAGACACAGAGAGACCTAAAATTGCTGTGCAGAGTGTCCTTGCACAGCTGGCTGTGGTGGAGAACTGGGTTGCTGAAGCTGCAGACCCATTTTTCAGCTGCTGTTGGAGTGTCTGGAGAGAAGGGATGTGTATATTTTCAGTGAGAGATTCCCCTCAGTATTCCCACAAGAATTTCTGAGGCTGTGTTTGAATCCAGATGAGCCACGGCTGCTCCCAGCTCTGGGAGCAGAGCAGCAGCTGCAGGGCCCCAGCAGTGCCCCAGGGCTGAACCATGGGCACAAGGGCTTTCAACCAGCTGAGAGAAATGCCTGGCTGAAGAGTTTTTTGTGCTTTAAAGTGTGTGTTGATCTCCCATTGGAGCAGTGGGTTTTGAAGTCCTGTGCCCAACATTTTTAAGCGGTGTTAATTTTAAGGCTGGGATCCCGTTTTTCCACGTGGGATGCTCTGGGATGCACATGGTGCTGCCTGAGGTGCCCAAGCAGGGCTCAGCTGGGATGCTGGCACACACTCCTGGAGGGCAGTGGGTGTTCCAGGACCCTGGGGATGCCTCTCCTTGGGCTTTTAAAGACTTTTCACATCATGCTGGGCACTGAGTGAAGGTACCCACTCCTGTTCCAGGACACATCTAGCTGTTCCCTTTGTTCTGGGCCCTCAAAATACTCCCATTGATGTAAATCTAGTAAGATTTACTCCAGCCAGGCTCTCCTCTGGTGGCTCTGACCCAGTGAAGTGATGTCTTCCCCTGACTGGCCAGGGACAGTGCTGGTCCCACAGCTCTTCCTGGGCACGGGTCTGTCCCAGGGCTGCCCCTTCACCTCCCACATGTCCCAGCTTTTGGAGGAGTGAGGGAGCAGGAGGAGGCAGCTGCTTGCAGGCTCCAGCATATGCTCGCCAAGGCTTTTCCTCCAAATGCTGCTCACTGGAGAAACAAAGAGAAAGAGAGAGATGAGACGTGCAGCAAACTCCTGGATGCAGCCTTTGGCTCTTGGGTTGTGCTTTTCTCTGTCTCTGGTGTTAACTTGAGGCTGCATCCTTGTCCAGACCCCTCTGTTGTGGCTGTGTTGGGGGCTAATGTGGCTCTGACCACCCTGCACTTCATCTCCCTGCAAGAAAAAACAAGGAGAAAATCATGTTCACAACAAAAAATAGGAGTCAGAGATGGGGGAGGTTCTGCCCTGTCAAGCTTCTCTCCCTCACCATGCTCAGCCCCCCCTGGCCTGCTCTGGAAATACTGGGAAGTGGAGCTGGGGGGTTGGCTGGGAGAGTGTCTGTTCCTGGAAATGCCCAGGAGAACTTTCTCACTGCGGCTCTCCAGGTAAAACCCTGTAACTTTATCATCCTCAAATAATATGAAAGCAGCCCCCTGTCCTCCAGGCACACAAAGAATGGCTTGATCCGTTGCTAACAAAGCCTCTTAAAAGATAAAGAGCAAAATACAAGGCAAGGAGAGCATGCCTGGCAGGCAGACAGGAGCTGGCCAGTATAGGCCAAATTCTTTAGGAGTTGAGTTTCCGTTTGGGCTCAGCTTTCCCGCGGATTCTATACACCTAAAGAAAACAAACCGTAATCCTATCTGGGGCCCAGCACTCTATTTATTTCACCTGGTGAAAAGATCTTGCCAATTCCCCCACGCTGAAACCCAGCAGCTGCCCAGCAAGGGAGCTGGGCCATAAGTGTGTTCTGCATTACGGAAAAATTGATATTAAAGTATAAATGTGGTCTTGCGAGGATGTATTTGCACTCGTACTGTGTGAGACATTCTTCCAGGTTTCTCTGCTGCTTTGCTGTGTGATTTGGATCCCACTCAGCACCTCTTCTCAGCCTCTGCTAATCCAGTTTCACAGCCATAATCCACAGATTACAAGGGAGGAAGTGCCTGGCCTCCACTCTCACCTCGCAGCTGCACCTCTCACCTGTCCCAGGTGAGGAGCTGAGCAGAGGAGGGCACTGACCACAGGGCAACATTATTTACACCTTTAAATTGCCCAGAATTAGAGTCGTCCCCCCTCTCTTTGCCTTCCTTTCGCCTTCACCTCCTCCTCCCTGATTCCCATGGCTCTGCAGCAGCCAGGGCCAGCAGGGGCAGGCAGTGGATGTGTCCCGTGCTGGGGTGCAGGTCAGAGGTGGTGGGTGACACCCGTGGGTGCTGGCTCGGTGTGCTCACAGCTCTCAGGACCCCCCAGAGCCCTGGGGCAGCTCCTGCAGAAACACCCGCCCGCAGCACAGGCACGGTTGTGTTTCTAGCGAGCAAGGAGACAAAAAGCCAAACATTTTCCACTCTCATTTCTCTTTCCTGCGTTTTGTTACTGATACCTCCCCATGGGCTTTGGGGCTCTGACAGACGAGCTCTGCAACGGATTAAAGGGTTACTGTGCTCAGCTGTCAGAGGTTGCCGAACCCGAGCGGGGTGGTGCAACCAGATCCTGCCTGTGCCCCGTGTGCTCCCCTGGCTTGTGCACCAGCCCCTGTGGCTGCCAGTGCAGGGATGGAACAGGAGCCACAGCCACAAGCTTGACCTTCCCGAGCCTCCCCGTTCACAGCTGGGTTTGCCCTCAGTTCCACTTGCCCTTTCAGACACACAGGGAGGTGACCCCCAAGCCAAACCTGTGAGCACACGAAGACTCTGCTGCCCTGCCCTTCTGCCCCACAGCAGTGGGGCCGTGGGGCCTCTGTCTGGCTGCTGTGGGCCTGGGAAGGGCTGTTGAGGGGTCCAGCATCATTCAGAACCTTGCACAGAATGGCTGCTCAAGCCCAAGGGACACTGCAGGGTCCCACACAGGCCATGGCAGCTTGCCCCAGCCCACCCCAGCCCACCCAAACCCCATCCTGCTCTCCAGCTGGGGCTTCCAGCTGAGACGCTTCTGAATCCCCTGTAATTGGCAATGGTCATAAAAGAAAAGCCTGAAGTATTTGCAGTATTATCACAGTCATTCCAGGCTTTCTGTGGAGATGGATGCTGCTGACAACATCTCCATAGCTGCTTCCCAGGCTGATAAGTCACCAAGTATGAAGGAGGAATGGTGCAGAGATACCATCAGCATTTCCATGACGTGCTAATTCTTAAATATGACCAAAGGGAAGGGACCGTTTTCCAAAACTCCCCCTTGCTGCAGCTTTGAGCAGAGTCCTATGAGGAGCTCTTGGTCCTTGCATTCACATTTGGGCTCACCAGTGACAACCTCAAGCCAAGCCTGCTCCCTGACAGCCCCAGGGCTCAGTAGGATGGGGGCTCTGGGGCTGTGGGATGCGCTGGTGTCAGCCCTGCAGGATGGTACCTCCTCCTCAAGGAGCCCCAAGAGCAGTGTGGGTCTGGGGAGGTGTCACCTCTGTGCCACCCGGGGACAACTGAGCTTAGCTGGTGTCATTCAGGAGTCTCCAGTACAGAAAAATGAAAATTAATGGTTGGATGGGAACTCTGGATCTGTTCTTATGTGGCCAGCAGGGTTTTTGATATCTGCCCAAGCCTTGATCACGCACAGAGAAGATGTTCATTTCTGGAGCCTCCTGGAGATGTGTCCCCTCAGGAGATGGGATGGATTGCCCATGGAGGAGCAGCAAATGGCAGAGGGACAGGCTGCTGCTGGACACTGAGCTGATGTGAACCTGGTACAAATGTCCTGGGAAGGGGCAGGGGACAGCGTGAGGCTGCACAGAGCTGGGGAGCTGCAGAGGATCCATCGTCACACACAGTTATTGGATTAAGCACTGCTGGGCAAACTATGACTTATTGAGGAGCAGGCAGAGCTCACCAGCTGTTTAAACTGTGATGGCTCTCAAATAACAAGATTAGGCAATTGTGGGCTACAGGAAGGATACCAGCAATTACTGCCTGATTGGTAAGAGCTGTAATTAAAGTGCAGTGTCTTTCAGTCTCTTGGAGCACAAGTCCAGTCCACGTGCAGCCATCCCTACATTTGGTTCTCATTTATTTGCCTCTCCAAACACAACCTCTTCTGCACCTTCTCAGGCACCTTCAGCTGGTGCTGGATGTGGGCACAGATCTGGGCATGGGGCTGCTCTGTCCTCAGGGGCTGCCACAAGGAGTGGGTGCCACCTCCCACCCCTGTCTGCCCTCGGATTTGTCCACAACACCTGGAGCTCCTCTCAGGGCTGCTCTAGTCCCCGGTGTGGGAGTGAGCTCAAGGGAAAGAGGAAGACAGAAACCAGCATCTTCTCCCTCTGTAACCCCCTTCCCTGCCAGGATGAGGTGATGCTCTGCCTGTGAGCTGCCTGTACGTGCTGCCTGCTGGCCGTGGAGCGCTGAGGAGGGAATCTGTGAGATGGTGAAACGCTCATATGCTCGTAGGTTTGCTCATCTTCTATCTTTGGTGATTCAGTTTATGTTTTAAAATGTAAAAAGGCCTCCTACGTACATGATGTCTCTATTGTATAAAAATATCAGCCATGGTATTTCAAAATATCTCCCTTTCCAACAGTGACTCCTCCCCGCCAGCCTCGGCCCCCGTCCCCACTGTTCATCCCTGAGCACCATGAGGGTGTGGGGACACTGAGAAGTGCTGCTGTCCCTCAGCTCTAAATGGATGTTTACTGCACCAAGGATGTGTTGTCTACCAGAGGGTGGTTAACTCCCCAAACTGGGTGGGTTATCCTGGCTGTGATGGAAGGCAGCTGCTGCTCCTCTGCCTCGCTAAATCGAGTGATCAGTGTTTTCCAAAGGGAGCCATCGATCACCTCTTATGTTTGTTTATCCTCAGCAGGCAAGCCAGTGGGACCTGTGGGAGTGGGATCTGTGGGCTGGGGGCTGCCCGTGCCAGGCAATTTTTTGATACACATCTCACTCCCAAGGGCTCCCTGTGTCCAGGTCAGGGTCTGGCCAGCCCAGCTGGCAGTGTCTGCTCTCCAGGCAGCACTGCAGGGATGCTCCACATCCATAAACTGCTCTCTGACTGGAGCTGGGGGCTCTGGACAGGCTGACTGGTCCATTGCAGCAGGCCTGGTGATGACTCTGCCCCCACAGCTCCTCTTCAAGTGCCCCAGCTGGGACTGTGACACAGGGGGTCCTTTCTGCACGGACACCTCACACCTCCAAAGGGACTCTCCAGCCAGAGCAGTGGGACACAGATAACTTGTCATTGCTAATTCTGAGCAGTAGTTCAGAAAAAATTCTCTTTTTGACCAAACATTTTGTTCGCTGCAGCTGCTCCTGTGCTGGGGAGGGATGGTTGTGATAGGGACTCAAAGTCACATTGCTTGGGAAATGAATCCCCCTGCCTGGGATTTTCAGGTGAGGTTTGGAGTCCCAGGTCTGTGCTCTTTCCTCTTGGTTTGTGCCCTGGAACATCTCCAGATGGAGCTGCCCTTGCCATCCTGGCACACGGTCAGCTCAGCACAGGTTGGATGCTTTCTGCTAGAAATGATGAGTATTTCTGTCAGAATGTCTCGAGGAAGGAGTGGGGGAAGAAAGAAGTTTTATCTTTACTCAGAGGTCCATGATCAGCTGAGCAGTGGTGCAGTGTGGCTGGAAGGGCCATGGTGGATCTGCCTTGTAGGCACAGAGTCACTGCTCAGCCAAAGAGATATCCAGCTTACTTTCTTTTTCCAGGGAAGTTTGCTCAGCCAGTGGCTCACAACACTGAACTGAGGGATGCCACAGCCTTCCCAGGAGCGGTCCCACTGTGGACACTTAACACTGGAGAGATGAGTCTCTTGGTGGTTCAGTTGTTTCTGATTAACTTAAATACATGCACCAACTCCAGGCTGTGGAGCAAAGCTGAATTTGTGGCTTGTGCACATTCCTCTGTGGTCCCAGGGCGGTGGCAGCCAAATCCCTGTGCTGCCTGCCCAAGATCCCTGCCTGCCCTGCATCCCTGACCTCCTGGGATCCCTGCCTGCCCCTCATCCCTGACCTCTGGGATCCCTGCCTGCCCCTCATCCCTGCCCTCCTGGTGTCACCGCAGGGATATCGGGGACAGACAAAGGTGACACAGAGACTCCATCATCAGAAGGCATGAAAAGCACTTTATTATTAGAAATCTACAGTTCTTATAGAAACTATGGTGGACCTAAGAGCTGATTGGCCTTTAGGAATCTTCTCTCACCTGTTGGTCAAGAAGGGACAACTCCTTCTTGTGAACATCTGTGACAAACAGAGATTGCCTGCCAGGTGCAGAGATTGAGATAATAATTGTTTTAATTCTTTCTCTGAGCTTTCTCACAGCTTCCCAGGAAAATCCTGGGAGAACTGTGTCTCTGTTCAGAGGATATGTGATTACCACATCCTGGGATCCCTGTCTGCCCTGCATCCCTGCCCTCTGGGATCCCTGCCTGTCCAGGATCCCTGGTGTCCCATCCACTGTGGGTGGTGGCAGTCAGCAGTGACTCTTGGCCAGGGACCCTCGGCTGTGTACTCGACTGTGCAGTGCTTTCAAGGGGCCGAGTACATATTTTTTTCCCAAGATCCTATTTTCTCATGCCAATCCTTCAGCTGTCCTTGGGAACGCGGCTGCCAGCGCGGCGGAGGAGGGAGCCCGCGATGAGCGATGCCACAGAGCGACCCCTATAGTTAAGGTTACATGAGAATTTCTATAGGCTAAAAATTTTCCCAAACATTCACCTGCTGGGCTTAAATTTTCCATGCTTGTTGTTTGCCTGAAGGTGAATTGTTGTCAAGCTTGAGAAAAATTCCTTTGGCTGTGTCTGTGTTATGGGAGAAGAGAAAATACTCGCTTCCCACTGGAAAATCTTTAGCTACTTTTTCCCCCCTTCTCCTTCAGACAGGGCTACAGAAAATAGCCTGGAGTCTGAAAAGCCACGGAACTTGGCCTGGCCCAAATACCTCAGTGGGAAGATTAAAGCGAAGGAAAAAAAGGGATAAAAAAATGGGAAACTGGGCAAAGGGACTGGGGGAGGGCACAGCTGTCAGAGCATGCTCTGTCTTGCCATGATTCCTCTTCTCTCTCTTTTTTTTTTTGCTGTTGCCTCGAGCATCACGAGCTCCACCGGCGCAGATGGAGACGGGTCCGGTGTCTCGGAGCAGGCGGAGCTTGCCCGGGGTGGGGTGGACGGGGCCGGGGCCGGTGCTGGTTCCTCACACCCCCTGCACACCAAGGCTCCGCGTTTCCTTCCATGCTGTGCTGTTCTGAGTGATAAAAACAAGGGGTGGGCACTTCCCCCTTCGCCAAAACCAGTGGTTAGTCGGGGACAGGACTCCAGGCTGAGAAGCACTCCGGGAATTGTCATGTTAAGAAACTCGTGTGGCTTCTTGTGAAGTTGGTTGTTTGGTATTTATTTTTTAAGGATTGAGTTCCAAGCAGGGTCTTTGTTGATGAGGAGTTGAAGTTGCACCATCAAAGGAAGGAAATATGAAAAGGTGGATTCTTACACAGATATTTCCTCTGTGGTGCTTATGAAGTTTTAGAAAGTGATTTTTATTATTTTTTAAATAAAAGTGTAGTTTAGTAAATTGGGCCAGACAGCGAACCATGTAATAACATGCACATCCCTGCATGTGTTCTCTGGGTTTTGGAATTCTGAAGGATGTGTTTGAGAATGAGGGACACCCTGAATGCATGGCCAGCAGAGCTGAGGGTCAGACAGAGTAACTGAGTCATTCAGAGGGTGCCAAAGGTGGGATTTACACTTGACTCTCCAACCCCAACTGGGAAAACCCTGGTGGCATGAAGTGCACAAGCTGCTGGGTGCAGGGTGAGGACTGACTGCTGTGTTCTTGACTGTTTTGCAGTTATGCAACCAGAGCATCACATTCCTGTCATTTTTGCATCTCATGCTGGCTCCTGCCTTTGGCTGGCAGGTATTTTCTGGAAGGAGAGGTGATTCCTGCCTTCCCCCCTCCCTCCCACCTCCAGAAGCTGCAGGCACTGCTCTGCCTCTCCCTGCAGGTGTGGTGACCACGAGTTTTGGTGGTGACCACAAATTTTGGTGGTGACCACAAGTTTTGGTGGTGACCATGAGTTTTGGTGGTGACCACGAGTTTTGGTGGTCGCTCACCCTATGCAGCGGGTTCTGCACCGTGTGTGCTCCTGCTGTGATCCCAGTTCCTGGGCAAAACCTGTGCTGAAGAGGCTGCAGGAACAAGAGGCTGCCGTGTCCTGCACAGGCATCCCAACCAAATCTCCCTCTCCCAGAGCAGGGGGTGCTCCTTCCCACCCCAATTTGCTAAGGTGCTTCCATGCCACACTAATCCCTCTCCCAGTGATGAGTTTATCAGTCTCCAGATCTTGCTGCAGTATTCCACGGTTGTTAATGTATTTAATGTTAATTTATTTAATGCTGCTCTTCCCACTGCTCCGAGCATCACAGAGACAAATGAAATAATATCTGGGCAGTGCCCCTTCTCCAGGCAGGGATTCCTGGGAGAGGGACAATGTTTGCATTGAGCAGCAGCTCCTCGTTGCTGTCTGCTCCTGGAGAGACGATCTGATCCAGCTCTTGAAGTGGTTTGGGCTGGAACAGAACACGCCTGTGAGGAGAACAGCACAGGGATTTTAGTCACTTCTTGAAATGGGGAAAATTGCCTCATTTTTCAGCATTTGGCCTGCGATCCCACACTTCCTAGCTCTATGTAGGGATTAGTTCATACTTTTTTGGTATTTTTGGCCCGAAATGAACGCTCCCAGCCAGAGGAGAGATAATTCCACTTGTGCTGATCCCCTGGGGCACATGCAGAGCTGCAGAAACAGGAAATAGGAAACGTATTACATACCTTTTCCCCTCAATTTTGTTTTCATAATGCATGGAAAACAGCAGAGCTCTGAATTATTTGAAATTTTAGAGTTATTTAATATTTATTTTTGAGAAACAATCTCCCTTTTCAGGGAGGCCTCGCGGTGTCAGAGCAGCTGTCTGGGCAGCTCCAGCTCCAGCTCCAGCTGGGGTGTGAGGGAGCTGGGGGCTGCCTGGCCCCACATGGGGGTCTCTGTCCCCAAGCAGCCGCCACTGTGAGTGTCACATGCCAGCCCCGTGCCTGGCAGGAGCAGAGGGCATTCCCCTGGCAGCACTGCACTCACACACTGGGTTTCTCCTTGGAGGGATCCATCCATGCAGAGCAGATCCTGGGCTCTGTGACCTGGCTGTGTTAACAACCCCAGATGGGAACAAGGGGTGCCAAGGGGAGCCTGGGATGCCCACAGGACTGTCTGGGTGCTGTGAGCTCTGCCCTCCCACTTGCCTCATCCTTTTTTCCCTTTCTGTAGTTACTGCACGAGCCCAGTGGATTCCTGCTTCATGTTTGCTACAATGGAAATAAAATCAAATGCCGTTTGCAGACCATATAAAAAAGCAAAGAGCTAAAGAAAAGAATTAATGAAGAACTCATTATGCCAATCTGATGTTTTGGGTTCTAATTTTCTTCTCAAAACCCAGCCTCCCAGATTTGACAATCCATCTAATTATTGCTTGGCCTTTGGAGCGGTTTAACTGGCACGTGCTGGGACTTGGACAGTTTCTTATTAGCAGTGGGGAAAGTTGGGATTGAAAAAGCCTTGTGTTGTGTTGGTGTATTTCTGGGTGTCAGAGGCTTCTAAGTGCCTTACGTTTTTCCAATCCATTCTGCATCTCTCTAATTTTCAGGGCTTTCAACACTTTCTGGCGAGCAAAGCCTGTGGATAACCCGAGTAAATGACTTTTTCCATGAATAGAGATTGGCCAGGGAAAGCTGAGTGATAAACAGAATAATCCTTTTTGTGCTTTTCCCAGCTCCAATCTTCTTTGCACACCAAATAAACACTCTCAAGCTGCTTAGAGCAAAATCTCTAATAGGCTGTGGTGGTGCTGAGCAGGGCTTGGCTCTGTGTCAGACCGAGGGACAGGACAGTGGAATAAAGTCCTAAGATTTTTTTGGGAATTAGTTTACATACCCCCAAGCATAGTGTATTTTGGCACTTGGGCTGCATTACAATATAATCCACTAGCACTCAAAATAGCCTCAAAAATGGCTTTTTTGCTCATTTCTTTGGCTTTTCCCAGAGCCCTGTGTGAGGACAGAGAGCTCAGTGTAGGGGACCTGGGATCTGTTAGGGTTTGGTGGCCATGAGTGCCATGTCCCCACCTGGGTGTGGCCCTGGGACACTGCTGTCACCTGCCAGCCCGAGGGGACCTGCTGCAGCCTGGCTCTGGGACACAGGGAGTGCAGGCTGGGGGTCACACCCTTGTGTGCTCATGGCCTTGGAAGCTCCATCTCCCTCTTTGTCAACTTTGGGAATGAAAATTATTTGCTGTGTGAGGGTGGATTTTTTTTTCCCCCAAGTGGATAAATGTAAACCCAGTGGGTTGGCATGGGGGATGTCTGAGGGGTGCAGAGCTGGGGGGAGCTGCTCATGTGTGTTCAGGATGTTTTAGCTAATGGTTTGACACTGTTATTGAAGAAACTGAACCAGTTTGAGGTTGGGGCCTCCAGACATTTCCTCAGAGAGCAGAGGGGTGAGGCTGCTGCCTGCAGCAGCAGCACAGGGAGATCCTGTCCATGCTCCTCAAATCCAGGGTTTCCATCCTGCAACTTCTGCCTCTGCAAGTCCAGTAAAACTCTGCATTTCAAAGTGCCCCGGGTCCTTGGCCTGCAGGAATCCTCTCTTTATTGGTGTATTAAGAGCAGCTTTGTAGAAATAACTTGTATAAAACCAGAGCATTTCTCATTCTCCCAGGTGGGAAATGAACAAACGAGGTAATGTTTGCCTGAAGCCCAGGCCAGCCCCAGAACAGGTGGTGGCTGTTATTGTCAAGTAAGAAAATGATTTTATAAGTAATTAGTTAAAATGCTCAGCCTACATCTCTCCAAAGAAATATCCCTTAAATTCATGGAGCACATTGACTGAGATGCATCTGCTCAGTGTGTGGTGATGTGGGGCACAGCCAGGTAAGTCTGCTCCAAAATAGCCTCTGTGAACTGTGGCTGGAACTGAACTATCCACATAACTGCTATGTTTGGCTAGAAAGAAATACATCCTTTGTTTCTGGCAAATAATTCAGAAAAAAAAAATTTGCTAATATTCCTTTGCAAAGAGTCCAGACTGACAAGAATAGTAACAATATAGAAAATGGAAAAAAAAAAAATCCCATCTCAATCAGTAGTGCCTGAATGAACCGAAACCTGACAGAGTGTGTTTGTTCCCCAGCTCCTCAGCAGGGAAGCACAGGCAGGAAACCTGTGGAAATGTTTTTAAAGTGTTTACAGTGGCAGTGAGATGCACTTTTCACCAGCTCTTCGTGCCCAGCCTGCCCACACTGTGGCTGCTGGGCTGGGGGGTCCTCTCCTGCAGGTGGCCAGGGACAGNTTGTGGCTGCTGGGCTGGGGAGTCCTGTCAGAGGGGCCTCTCCTGCAGGTGGCCAGGGACAGAGGGACAGAGGGACAGGGGGGTCTCTGCCACCACCACCGCTGACCTGGAGCATGGTGGAAGAGCACATTGGCTGTGCAGGGTGACCCTGTGTCCCTGCTCCTCTTTGGGGGCAGCGTGTCCTTGAGTTAGATTAATCAACTTCCTGAGAGATTGGGCACGGCTGCTTTAATTCCAAAATCCCACCGGTGGTTGTAGACAAGAGGCACTGCTGTCCCCTCCTCTGCTCCCAGTCCCACCTGCCCTGCTGGGCATCGGAGACTGGGCACTCCAGCTGTGCTGGGAGGTCAGCTCTCCTCCCACAGAGCCAGCCCAGCACGTCTCTCCAACCCATGGCAGAAGGCAAAATGCTTGCCTGCTTCCCATGTCCTCATTTCCCTCCGCTTTGGGCACCTTCAGAAGCAAAATGTTTTGGAACAGCAGTGTGGATCTGCATTCTGTCAGAAGGGCTTGAGTCCTTAACTGGAGCTCTTCTGGTCTTCTGTCTGAGCCCAGATACCTCATGGCTCATCTGGGAAAACCAGGAAATTCATGATCTTGATTAGCTGGAACCAGGCTTTGGCCCTAATTCGGCTGGAGTGGCCCATCCTTCACTGGAGGAATCGTGCCCCATCTCTGGCTCGCTCCTGTTTGTGTGCAGTCCTGCCCTGTCTGCACTGCTTCCTCTGTTAATGGGAAGATCCTTTCCCTGGCCCTGCACCAGGGGCAGCCCCAGGATGGGGACAGAACTGTGCCAAACCAGGCAACAGGAGATGCTGCTGGGGGAGTGGGGGAATCCTTGGCTCTTTCTGTGGTTTCCATGGTTCGCTGTGTCCAGGCTCGGTTTGGCAACCCTGCCTTGCTGGGGTCAGCAGGTGGGACATCAGCAGGGTCCTGCTCTGCTTCCACCTGTCCTCTGCCTTTCAGACCTTCCTGGTGTACCCTGCACACTCTGAAGGCCTGGAGAGGCTTGCCCAGCCCCCGTGTGCTGGCAGGGGAGTTCAGAGGTCTGGCAAGGAGCACAGGCGTGCAACCCCTTTCCGTATGGTCCCCTCACAGCCAGAGTGGCTGCCCTGCGTCACCGAGCCTGGCTGCTGTCCCTGGAGCAGTGTGGCTTCGCCGTGCAGCCCCTCAGTGGCATTTGGAGACAATGATGCCACGGCCTCGAGGTGAGTGATGGAGAGGGCAGAGGCTGACTCAGCCCCTGCGGCTGCCTGGACATCCAGGAGTGCAGAGGAACCCAACTTTGTGAGAGTGGGGGAGAGCCAGGACCCTGCCCCTGCAGATCAATGCAGCCTTTCTTCTGGGAACGGTTTCCTGCAGCCTTCCAGCATAACCTGTCACTCGTTGGGTTCAGCCCACGCTGGGAGGTTCATGCCCAGCCCCTGCCGAGGTTCTGTGCCAGGCGGGGAGGGAGGAGGTGAACGTGGTCTGTGCCTCCACAGAGCCCGGCGAGCGCCGTGCTCAGGGCTGTCCCCAGTTATCCATTTCTGCAAGAAACAGTGTCTGGCTGCATTGTGCCTGGAGCCTGCTAATTAGCTGTAAGTGATATAATGCGACTGGGATTCCAGCTCAAGCGTGAATGACCTATTCCCTGCTCGCCGTGGCGCTTGGCATGAGCGCTGCTCGCGGACAAAGCGTGCTGGGAGGCATCCCCTGCCCTGAGCCTCACAGCCCGGCCTGCTGGCACCGAGCCTGACCTCACAAGTTCTTTTTTTTGCTCTGTCCCTTGTTCCTGTGGCCCTGGTGCTGTGAGCACAGAGCACGAGATCCCTGCTGGCCCCCCCAGCCCCAGGCTGGCACAGCTCTGGACTGACAGGTCAGGACGAGGCACTGGGATTATGCCGAATTTCTGTGCAGCTTCAAAAGAGAAAATTGATTCCAGTGGGGAATGTGCTGAAGAGATAGGGGCAAGTTGTGTTTTGGGAAGGTTGTGATGAGGTCACAGCTGGTGCTCCAGGTCTGGGGTTGGTGGAGGGGCTACTGGTGGCCCTGCTCTGTCCCACCTGACTGCAGAGCTCCATGGGCAGCTGAGGCCAGGGGATGTCCAGCTTCAGCAGGAGTTTGAGAACCTCATTGCAGATAAGCTCCACAGGGAGCTGGTGGTGCCTTGGGCTCTCTGTTTTCTCCAGATTGCCATTAATCTACCCCAAATTCAAGCTAGGTTTGCCATAGATACCCAAGGTGTGTCCCTGGGTCTGGATGAACACACGAGGTTGTGTGTGACCCTCCAAAAAACAGGACAAAAATTCATTTTGACAAAAATACACCTGGCAAACTCCAGCGCCTAAAATTAGAAGTGCAATTTGATATCTGAGTGCCAGCAGCAGATGAACAACAGGTCACACACAAATGTAAATTGCCACACGATTAACATTGGATGAACTTTTAAAATCTGGATGCCAACAGATGCACGATAAAATTTTCCTACAAAATAAACATAAAGGGGTTGTTCTTTTGCCAGTCCTCAGTTTCTGCTGCATGTTACAAAGGCAAGCTAATTATGGGTAAAAATATCGAGCAGCAAATCCTCTTACCAGCAAAGGTGCAGTTTCCAAACCTGCCACTGCTCGGGGAGATCCTTCCCAAAGCCAGATATTCACAGTGTGTTAATCTGCTTGGCCAAAATTTCCTACTGCAGAAATGATATTGAGTAAGTAAAGGGTAAACAGAAGAGCATGGGAAGGTGAAATAGAAGGACATGAGTGGGTTCTGTGCTGTCACAGGGCATTTTGGGAAGGTGTTTGCTCCAGCACGTGCCCCACAGACTCACACGGCTGTCGGAGTGCCAGCCTGGAGCACGCTGCCTGGCTTTCAAGAGGAGCCAGCCTTCTTTGATGATGCAGAAATCATTTTACTTATTGAAGCAGTGAATGTTAATGATTATTAATTGGAAAAGGCTCTCCAGGGGCCATGTGTGTGTGGGACTAGTGAGTGCTTTGCAATTCCAGCATGAAATGAGTTACTCCGCAGCATTAAAATGAGCAGAGCTCTCCCCAGCATCCCCAGCAAGTAATTGAATTGTTATTGCGTGGCACCAGCCTTTCCTCTTCACCCTGCACTGACACCAGGAGCTGGGGCCCCTCCACAGTGAGCATTCAGCCTGAAATCCAGGTGGAGAGATATGTTTTCAGCTCCTCTCTAAAGCAGTTGCAGATTCACCCCGTGTGCCCTGGAGCCCCAGAGCTGTTTTGCCTCTGAGGGGTTTGTGCAGTGGTCACAGTCACACCGGGGCTAGCAGGGAGCAGTGACACCGAGGGGGGCTGCAAGGACCTGGTTTGGCTGCAGGGAAAGCTCCTGAGGAGCCACAGTGGTCCCAGGGATGAGGACAGAAGCAGCTGCAGCAGCTGCTGATGAGAATATCTCCGTTTGCACAGAGGGACAAAGTTTTTGATGGCCTCTGCTTTGCAGGGTGTGCAGAACCACCTGCCCAGGGGCAGGCTGAGTCCAGAGCAGTGGATCTGAGCTGCCAGGTACATGCTGCACGTGGGAAGCAGTGTGGAACGATGCAGATGGGATCAGCTGAAGGTGTGGGACTTGGGGAAAACTTGTCTTACAACAGAAACAGCCTCTTTAAGGCATCCCTCTGTCCTCTGTGGAAGGGAAGAGGAAGCAGGATCAATAAACCAGCGGTGACTTTTAAATTGTGGGAAGAGGTCACAGCCAGAGGGACAACCCGACCTGCTCATCATGCGGAGGGGCTTGTGCTCCTGCTGGGAAAGTGGCTGCTGCCACTTCCCTGCCTGCTGATGGAGTGACCTGGGGAACTTCTCAGCCCATGCGCTGTAAACACAGCCTTAATCTTTTGGGAAAAGGAGAGAAGTTGAGAACTGGAGAATTAAATGCCTGATGAAGGGCACGGGCTGGGTCCGTGGTCATGCCGGTGATGTATTGCAATAACACATCATGGGCTGGTGGCATTTGGTGACTTATGGCTGCAATCTGTCACCAGGCCAGCGCTGCTGGCACCCTACATCAGCAGAGCTCCGGGAAGCACCAGCACAGCAGGACAGGGCAGGGCACAGCAGGAAGGGACAGCTGCCCTCCAGCCACCTCAGGACAATGGGGATGGGACAGGGAAGGCATCAAGGGGATGAGGGTATTTTGTGGTGCTGTGGGGCAACCCCATCCCAGAGCAGCAATGCCTGGTGTGTGGGGACAGATACCCACCTCTGTGAGCCTTTGCACCTTTGCATGGGCCTACATCCCTACTTCCACAGACTGAAGGAGACATGGCATGGATTGGAGAGGGCAAATCATTCTGGGGTGGTTGGTGCAGGAGCAGCTGAGTCTCCATCCACCAAGGGACACCCAGTGCCCAGCACAGCCCCCACCTCCAGTGTTCACCCTGCAAAACTGACTGGCAGCTGAATGTCAGCACAGGGACCATCCCTGGGAGTGACCCACTGTGGCTGGGTGGGCTGGCTGCCCACAGGGCTGTGGGACTGGCATGGAGAGGTGGCACAGCTCGGCACAGAGCCCTGAGGCCTCTCTCAGTGGAGGAGCTGGTTGCTCCTGGGGCTCGTGCTGGGGTGTGCAGCCCGGAGCAGGACAGCCACGGGCAGGGGCTGTGTGGTCAGGCAGGACCCCTGTGGTTCACAGCCTGCTCCCACATGAAGATTCCAGCCAGGAGTGCTGGGTGCAGCAGCTTGAGCCAGACTTTGTCCCTGCCCATGCACATGGCAGCTCCCTGGGCTCTCCAGGCCGAAAGGCTGTGAGAAAAGGGGCCTTTTGAGAGCCACAGCAATTTTCCCGGTGAATAGGAGTTGCTGTTCCTGTAACACGAGTTGTTCACACACATGCAGTAATGTCCTGTTTGGGGCTTATGTAATGGGATGGAGGGGCTCCAGTGAGGGACCGACCCCGTGGAGAGGCACTCGCGCCGTCTCGGGCTGGCAGAATGAGCCGGACTTTTCCAGGCCCTGCTGAGATGTTCATTTATAACTCCCACCGTCTGGAAGAAACCTTGCCAATCAAAACACGCCACGGGTTTTCCAACGGGTTAGGAGCACTCCTCTCAAAGAGGGTTTTTGAGGGGGGCCCAGGATATTTGATAGGAGTTAAGCTGTAAAATTAGTTTCAGAGCAGCGGGTTGTCTCCTTCCCAGCACGCTTGGCTGGCGGCTGCGGGAGCATTAACCCCTCACGGCTCTGCTCCCACCCTGCACTGCCAGGACACCCTGTCCATCCTGCACTGCCAGGACACCCTGTCCATCCTGCACTGCCAGGACACCCTGTCCATCCTGCACTGCCAGGACACCCTGTCCATCCTGCACTGCCAGGACACCCTGTCCATCCTGCACTGCCAGGACACCCTGTCCATCCTGCACTGCCAGGACACCCTGTCCATCCTGCACTGCCAGGACACCCTGTCCATCCTGCACTGCCAGGACACCCTGTCCATCCTGCACTGCCAGGACACCCTGTCCATCCTGCACTGCCAGGACACCCTGTCCATCCTGCACTGCCAGGACACCCTGTCCATCCTGCACTGCCAGGACACCCTGTCCATCCTGCACTGCCAGGACACCCTGTCCATCCTGCACTGCCAGGACACCCTGTCCATCCTGCACTGCCAGGACACCCTGTCCATCCTGCACTGCCAGGACACCCTGTCCATCCTGCACTGCCAGGACACCCTGTCCATCCTGCACTGCCAGGACACCCTGTCCATCCTGCACTGCCAGGACACCCTGTCCATCCTGCACTGCCAGGACACCCTGTCCATCCTGCACTGCCAGGACACCCTGTCCATCCTGCACTGCCAGGACACCCTGTCCATCCTGCACTGCCAGGACACCCTGTCCATCCTGCACTGCCAGGACACCCTGTCCATCCTGCACTGCCAGGACACCCTGTCCATCCTGCACTGCCAGGACACCCTGTCCATCCTGCACTGCCAGGACACCCTGTCCATCCTGCACTGCCAGGACACCCTGTCCATCCTGCACTGCCAGGACACCCTGTCCATCCTGCACCACGGGGACACCGTGTCCATCCTGCTCCTGTGGCCAGGGACAGCTGTGCCTGTGCTGTGTGGCTGGGCCTTGTGGATGGTCGTGGTGGTTGATTGTGGCACCAACTCCTCTCCCCAGAATCTCTGGTGGAATGTCCTGCTCCATGCCCCAAGCCTTTGCTCTGCAGCAGA
>WBNO01006777.1:11131-39592 GCA_013400575.1 Peucedramus taeniatus
GATTTATAGTTCATCTGAAACAAAAGTAGGGAACTTTTATCTCCATGGCATGTGACAGATTGTGTCATTATTGAGAAATAACATAGCTTGAAATAAGATCCTCAATACTTTCTCTAAGTTATTTCATGAAAGGAAATCATGAGTCTTTCCCTTTTTTTATTGTTGACCACATTTCTTTTTGACTTTTGACCTTCAAATTTCAAAATACTTCTCCAGAACTTAATAGGATTTTAGATGAGGAAAATAATAGCAATTTCTTACTCTCTCTCCTTTTTTTTATTCTTTTTAAGTAAGAAAGAATGTGAAACAGTTCAATCACCTGAACACAGAAATCCATGTGATGCCTGAGGCAACAGTTTAATGGCTGAAATTAATCTGAGATCTTGCAAATACCTGAAATGGTTGTATACCATCACAGGATTTATTATGAATTTGGTAAATTTATGCAAATAACAAACTCCTGAGTTCTGGAACAGCTTATCAAGATATGGAAGCCAGAATGGTCATCTTGAATCATGGTATAAACAGAAATACAAGACAAATACTGTTACAGAAAAGGTGATTTGGAAATACCTTTTTCAGTATTATTATATGTTTCATTATCATTATTCAGTATCATTATTATATGTTTAAGAAAACACAGCCCTAGTGTTTTCATGCAGACTTAACAATTTGTGTGCAAACTGCTTTTCCATGTGTTATATCCTCTGAAAACAAATTCAAATCTATTTGGCAGCTTTAATATGTAAATGTATGTGTGTGAGAGACTCAACAGTTACCTTGAACTTATAATTTGGGAATTGGTTTCAAAGTAATAGGTATCTATCTCAATTACAGGCACAAAACAGAATGTTTACTATGTCCTCCTTTTATGAAGGTGTCGCAATGTCAGTATTTCCACAGGAAGAAAAAGAAAGAAAATAAAGAGGAGACCTCATCTACTTCATGGTTGGTGATTCAGCTAACATTGAAAATAACACAAAGCAGCAAAGCAAGAAAGTAAATGGTGATGCAAAGACACACCAATCTCTTGCAGGGACTGCAGGTTTTGTGGGGTTCTGTTTGCTTGGTTAGTTTACTTTTTATGGGAGTGGGTGGGTTTTGGTTGTTTTTGTTGGTTTTGTTTATGAGTGGTTTTGGTGTTTTAACCCTGAATTCTGCATTCTTTATAACCTCAAAACCTCAGAGCTGATATAATCATCTTTGTGTACTGGACTTAGTTAGGGGCTTGCTTCATTTACACATATGATGGATCTTTCAGAAAAGTCTGTATGCTTTTTTTTTAACAGCTGAAGAACTTCCTGGATTGTATTTTACTGTGACAGAATTTGTTAATGGTTTGCTTTGTTGGGTTTTATTTTTTGTAAAGAAATGTGGTTTAGATTTACTGAAAGGTAGTAATAAATTAAAACTAAAGTTCTCTTCTTTCTGCTGATAAATCTTCATGATGTCTAGTCAAGCACAACTCACCATCAGGGCACGTGGCCAAAAAGATGCTCTGAAATCCTACAACCTCCAGAATGCCACTCCTAGCTCTCCCCTGGCCAATATACCCTTCTCAATCGAAGGATTGTGGGTCACTTCCAGCTCTGCCTCCTGCAGTCAGCAAAAGTAGGTCAATCTTTCAGAGTACATACAAGCAGACGGAGACAACTGCATCTGGATCCAATAATTATTTTTTGTTGTTTCTGCATTCATAAACTAGAGTGTTTGTGAGCACTGGCCTGGTGTAAAACAGGAAACCCTCTTCTTATGCAAAAGCTATTATTTAGTGCTAAATTAGTATGTATTTCCTATGGCTTTACTAAATTTGAAGTATTACAAATACCAATTCATATTGTTATTGAGGGAATTGGAATTATAGATATTAGAGTTTAATACTCTTATTGAGCTGGTGTAGAAAAAGGAATCTTAGGTAATCTTTTTTACAAAAAGTTTAAGATACTTAGTGGTCTTGTGTACACAATTATCACTGCCAGTTCTATTTGTTTTTCTGTTTTATTTATCATGGCATAAGGATTATTTTGTACCAAATGTAGTAATTTGGAAAATCAAAGAAATGTAACTGAATTATAATCATGGACCGAATTTAATATTTATTGTAGAAGTAAAATCTGGACAGAAATGACATTTTATTTTCCAGAACTTCTTTGGTTTGATTTTTTTTTTTTTTTTATAAATTTTTTCAGGAAGGAAGCATATCTGTGGAGTGGGCAACATATACTTGATGTGACCATTCATTCTTCATAAGGCTTCATCACATCCTCATGCTTCCCTATATGGCATAATTTATCCTGTTAGGGGATGAAAATAATAGCATGTGAATTATGCATCGTAACTATTTCAGGTAATAACCACTAATGAAAACACTATAGAAATAGAGCTAAGAAGAAAGGCAAATAATAAAAATCCTTTTTTAAAATAGAAACCATACAAAGCAATTAAAGTAATCTGTGTACAATTGTAGATGTGGTTTTCAAAAATGCCTAAGGTAATATACTACCAGTTTTCACTGAGTAGTGAGATGCCTGAATTTCACTGATCTCATAGTATCTCTATTCCTTCCTCAAACCTGCTACAGCACAGAAATCTAGTTCATTTATCCTATAAATCTGTAAGCACTAGGGGCAGAGCTGTAAGAATAAAACTTCAGATGCTTACAGTGGAAAACCAAAGAAGTGAAAACATTGCCTTTTTTCTCTGTATTATTACTATTATAACAATACTTATACTAGTACTAATGCTAGAAATAACAACAGTTACATCTCATTCTCCAAACAGTTGACATCTCCATGTACAAACCCCTTATTTTCCAATGATCTTTATCATTAAAGACCATTCAAAATAACTCGTACTATGCCATTATAAGCAAAAGCTCACCTTTCACCACATGAAGGCAGCCTGCTTCAGTGCCTTT
This sequence comes from Peucedramus taeniatus, assembly GCA_013400575.1. Lineage (NCBI taxonomy): Eukaryota > Metazoa > Chordata > Aves > Passeriformes > Fringillidae > Peucedramus > Peucedramus taeniatus. The sequence goes on from WBNO01006777.1 coordinate 14,049, forward strand.
AGGAATTTCTCCTTGAATGTCCCACCTTCCTGACTGCTTTGTGTATTGCAACAGACAGGAGCAATAGTGATGCTGATATGTAAGATACATAAATTTAAATTTATCTTTTTTTCCTTGGGAGAGGCTTAAGTCTTCTAGAAAGATCTTCATAAAAAGCCTCAGATAACTGTATCAGTGTTGTTAACACAGCAGAAACAAACCAATCAAGTGTTCTTTATCCCACAGCAGCAAAAGGTAATTCTTTCTGTCCCACACCCTGTTTATCGTCCACTCACAAAAATCAGATTTAGCAATAACCTAGTTTCCTTTTTCAACACCAAATTCTGAGAGAATAGAAGATGCTACTTCCTTATACAATTCATGTTTCTAGAAGAGCAGAGCTCTTTGGAAATTTGTTGCTTTAGCTTTGTCTGTGAGAACAAGTAGCAAAACCAGACTTCAATATTGTTTAGGTTACAAACACCAAAACTGAACTTGTACCTCTTTAAGATCCTTGGTGCCAGTAAAAAATAGTACAAATTATTATACTATTAATTAAGTAGCATCTACTTCATTGGAACTCTGAAACTAGTTCAATGTCTCCTTGAGTTATCTAATTATTTTAATCCAGAATTCATTGATTATTTTCTATTTTTTTAAGGTTAACATTTTTCCAGTAAACCTTTGCAAAATGTAAATTTTTAACTCACTAATCTTTGTAGCAATACAACTTAAAAAAATTGATATCTTGAAAAAGAGCTGTTATTTTTTTTTATTTGGAGAAGAGAGTGAAGAAAGACTAAGTAGTGGAACATTTATCAGTCTTGGTGGTTCAGCACTGGAACAGTTACGAATGTTTGTAGTTAATCTGGGCATTCCCAAAATTAATTCATAGGTACTGAATGTGGTCTTTCATATTTCCCAGAACTGCTGTTTAAAAGTGACTGCAGACAGATACAACACAGTGCACTAATGAATTACAATAATCATGTCCTCAAAATTGTCTTCATAACCATTGAAACAGATGAAGCAAATGCAACAGAGGAGGATGAGCTGTGTGGTTAACTCTGACACTTCGCCTTGGTCTCGGGATAGGGGAGCGAGTCTAGATGCCAGCTAGCTCCAACCCCCTCTTCCCCTCGGCAAACCGTCAAGTGCGGCTGCTCCCTGCCTATGCCACTGGTGGGCAAGGGTAACGATTCAGCCCAGCTCAACGGGGTCGAGACCAGCCGATATGGCCAGTCCATGGACTCATGCCAAAGACAGGGATAAAGGAAAAGAGGGAGGGCTTTCTTACGTGGTTTTCCAAGCTGCTTTCTTCCCCGCACCGGGAGCGGGGCCGCGCCAACCCACGTGTGTTGCCAGGCAAGTTGCAGCTGCCGGGGAAGCAGCGGGAAGCGTCAGGAACAGTCCGGACAGCGTGGGATGGTCCGGGATTGTTGCAGGAGAGTGACGCTGTGGTCTGATGTTGGGGCAGTGGCGGGAGGTCACCACTGCTTGCTCGGCTCGCTGCTGCCTTGCTGGGACCGCAGAGGAATGGGGCGAGCGGGTTCCGGCTGTCTGAGAGGGCATCAGGGTGGAGCGGAGATGCGCGCCGTCTAGAGAAGTGGTGGGAGCCCGGCAGGAGCGGTGGGTGCCGTGCAGGGCTTGGCGCAGCTTGTTGGGACCATGTTGAAGGAGCAGGGTGAATCGGCTCCGGTGTCGCCATGGCAACGGAACAGGCAGACACAGCGGGCTCAGGCTCATGCCGGCTCCGGCAGCGCGGCACAGTTTGCTGACATGGCAGGGGAGACAGCAGCACCGGTGCTGACTCAGAGCGGGGCCAGCCCGGGCCAGGAGGTGCTGTGCCAGGTCAGCAGTGCGCCGCTCCAGTCTGGAGCTGGGGGGGGGACGTCTGCAGCCTCAACGAACACACGGGAAAAGCTGAGGACAAAGAGGAATGAACCCCTTTTAAAACCCAGACTGCCCGCCCCGCAGGGGGCTTCCCCCCGCCCTGCAGGGCAGCCCAGCAGTGAATCGGGGCTAGCTNGGCTTGGCGCAGCTTGTTGGGACCATGTTGAAGGAGCAGGGTGAATCGGCTCCGGTGTCGCCATGGCAACGGAACAGGCAGACACAGCGGGCTCAGGCTCATGCCGGCTCCGGCAGCGCGGCACAGTTTGCTGACATGGCAGGGGAGACAGCAGCACCGGTGCTGACTCAGAGCGGGGCCAGCCCGGGCCAGGAGGTGCTGTGCCAGGTCAGCAGTGCGCCGCTCCAGTCTGGAGCTGGGGGGGGGACGTCTGCAGCCTCAACGAACACACGGGAAAAGCTGAGGACAAAGAGGAATGAACCCCTTTTAAAACCCAGACTGCCCGCCCCGCAGGGGGCTTCCCCCCGCCCTGCAGGGCAGCCCAGCAGTGAATCGGGGCTAGCTGGGAGGGGGGTTTCGGAGAGTGAAACAAATAATTGAGAAGAAATATCTTAACTGGCAGCAAATGTTCTCGAAAATGGGTGTGACCCGGCACAGACAGAGAGAAGCTGGGGCTGGGTTTCAGTTATGAACATGGAAAAACTGAGAAAGCTTTTGGGAGTGACCATTATGAGGGACTGAACAGGGATGATCAAGGGAACAAATCATTGTAACATTTTGAATACATTTCTAAACAGTTAAAAACTTTTAACTCCACTGTCACATCTGACTTTATGCAACTCACAAAATTAGGATGCTGTGAAAGTCCTTTCTTTGCCAATGGAATAATTTATGTTTTGTAAATCATCTTTCTCCTCATAAAATTCAGCTATGCAAGAGTTGCACAAGATATTTTAGATGAACAGTGTCATTTCATCTCAGTGCCATAGAAATATTAAGGTGTACAATAAATTATTTTCTTGGTAGAAGACTGTTCATTTATGATTTGCTGATCCCTGTGGAAGCTGGTTTTGTGAAATAGAAAAGGGCAAATCAAAAACTAGCTGTAGTTTTTATTGCTGTTCCTTGATTCCCAGCAAAATGCTAAAAGCCCTCTGAAATCACATGCTGTTTCCTCTGTTAATCAACAATGTACTGGAGCACTTGTTTTTAAAATTCATTACCAAACCGTGTCTTATGCACCTCTAAGCAATGGTCCCTCCTATGGGACCACTGTGAGCTGCTAAAAAATAGAGCACATTAACAATAAGTGAGAGCAGGAGAAGAAATTAGACAGGGACTAGTTAGACCGTGCAGCACATGACAAGAGCCTTCAGCTTCACTCTGTTATGGAAAAAGCATTTGGTTTACACACCCACTTAAAAAATGTGAGGACGAAAATAAAGTATTAGACCTCCATTTCTTTCCCTGTCCCAGTATTACTATCAGTAGTAACTTAGTTGTATACTTTCCTACAAGGATGACTGTTTACACTTCAATTTTTTCACATGGGAAAGCTTTGGGAATTCTTTGTTTCTTAAATGTATTTCTGAAATTTATTACTGAAAGCAGTGAGGACTCCTGCCCCTCCTTGCTAAAGAACTGAATAAAACAGTTGTCATGACTTATGAAGCTGCTTATGTGAAATGAAAGTGTGATTCAAGCCAAGAGAGAGTAAACTGAAGGAGAACTTAAAAGTGAAGGAAAACTAGTATTAAAACAAGTGAATACTTGTTTCGTACTCATTACTGCACTGCATTGTCACTTTAAATATTGTTGGTGTTACTGCTAATAGCAGCAGCACAGATAATAGCACAGGAGCATTGTTTTTTTCTAAGTGATACTAAGAATATGGAATAGCAAATTTTGTTTATCAGAACAGAAAAGAAGGTTGCTCCTATGTACTTGCCACAAAAGACACAGAGATATTCAGCCAGAAACCAAAGTCTGGGTGAAATTATATCCTGCCCACACTAACTACCCTCAGTTTTCAAGTGGTAGTTAATCCCCAACAGCGCTTCATACATGGGTTATTGGGAATGTCAACAACCTTGCCTGCATGGTGAAGAGCTGCTTTTTTGAAGAAGTATCTTTTTCAAGTCCATAGTTTTAAAATCTTGGTTTTCAGACCCTTGTTTTCCATTTTTTCTCTCTTCTCCTGTGTTCAATTTTACCATTAACCTTCTTTGCCCAAGAAATTAAAGAGCACAGTTGTCTGTCTCAAAACCTGATAAGATGGAAGGTAAGCCAAAAGATAAGCCACCACAGCAGGAGCTTGAGATAAGCACAAAAGGGAAAAGTTTGAGATGGGATGGTACTGATTCCAGGCCTGGTGAAGGCGAGACCTGGTTAGTGCATTCTATTTTAACAGATCCTGACAAAAATATCCAATTCAGCAAATTGTGTAAAAGGAAGAATGTGTCATGCCACTGCCAAAGTACCCCAAAGCCTTCCCAGGCTCATTTCTGGAGCCTTCCACCAGAGGACTGCAGATGATCCATGGTGTTGTGTCAGACAGTGAAAAAGAAACCCCACCAGGGGAGGTAGCTGGGTGTTCCCACCTGAACCTGAACATGTATTAACCCACTGAACTTTTTGTTTCACGGACTTAACCCACCCCTCGTGGATCAAGATTGTGACCATCACTTTGACCAGCTGACATCAAAATAGCAATTATCAAATTTTATTATTTGATCCATGGGAGGTGACATCTTTCCTCTCAATTATCTACTCATTCTTTCTTTCTCTGTCTTACTTTTCCTTATATACATGCATTTCCTTTTATGTATATTTTCTTTATACTTTTACATTGCCATATTTCTATAGACAATAATTAACATGGCTATAAACCTCCTTTCCATTTCACATAATTCTAAAAGAGACCTGACATATATATCTATATATCTATACATCTATATATCTATATGTCTACATATATCTACATATCTCTCTCTTCATCTATCTATATCTATTTATCTACGCCAATATACATATATACATATATATATGTGTGTATATATATATATATATAAAAATCTATGTATGTATGTATAAACACCATTTAAACAGTCATTTGGTTGTTTCACTCTATCCCGCCCCAAGGGGTTTATTACCAAGAACCTCAGCTACTCCACCTTACAGGGGCGGGTCATAGCACTCTTTCTTGTTTTAATGTAGGTCAGTCTATCCTTTTTCCTTCAGTGAGTCTTTGGCTTCTTTTAATTTTATATTTATTTGCTTTTCCTGATAATTTCTGTAAGAGTGTTTAAATACTTAGTATGAATATATTTGCAGACTCTTGTTATTTGCTTGCTGCTCTCTCCCTCTCCTTGATCACTATCCCTATACACCTTATTTTTTCTGGGTAAATTGGAATTTTATGTTGTATTTCCTCCTCAGATTTTATTTGAAGCAGCACTGATTCACACTGTAAGATACTACATTTCAGCTCTGAGCTATCAATTATCACTCTTTAATAACTGGCTTTTCTCATTCACTATGCTTTATCATCTTTCTTGAAATTTCCAATATTCACTCATCATTTCTTTTGCTGTCTTGTGAGAATCCATTTTCTCTTAGAATTTAGTACCTTTTTCTTTAATAATACTACAACATTTTTCTCTTCCACATTTTTCTTCATTTTGACTTCAGACAAAAGAGAAAACAACAACCACCAAACAAACAAAGCTCCACCTGATTAATTTGTTATAACATAATTTGGTTTGGGATGGAAAGAGTCTCCTGACTTTATCTTGCATAAACTTTCCTCCAGGCTTTGTTTCCAAAAAAGCTTGCTTCATATAGTCTTCACCAAGTTTCTCAAGCAGTTCCCTGTTTAAATTGGCATGTGGACTTACTGTAAATGGGAAAAGTAGTGTTTTACACACTTCTTGCTCTTGTCTGGACAGATACTGTTACCTTGTCTCAGCTGTTAACAAATAGTTAGGTGAATGCTGACCATGAGCCTGACAGCATCATAGAGGTTCTGTGGTTATTTTACTGAAAAAAAACCCTTATTCTTTCCAAACAGTAGTAAGAAATCAGATAAACATTACCCTTTGCTTATTAGAAAGTCAAGAATTAATGAAAAGTTCACAAAGAGTCACAGAGTCTTTTTCACTGGTTTGTGAGATTGAGCTCTCCTGGATCCACACAGTAGCCAGGAACGGTTTATACTCACACCACTGGCTGCAGCAAGTTAGATCTTAAACTACTTAAGAAAACTGAGACAATAAATACTTCTTCTACAGTTCCTAAGACAAGAACCAAACTAAAATTTTGTTCAGAATGAAAGAAATATTTCAGGCAGGTGCTGGATTTACAAATAAGTTGGTAATGTAAAAAGGTTGCTTTTGAGAGATGGACAATTATAACTGGAACTTTTCACTTTTGCTACTTTGAATATGGTAACTATGGATTTTCTTCTGTTGTGATAATCCTGTAGTCAGCATTTACTGTTGAGGTAACCTTAGGCCATTATTTTACTACAACCATCAAAAGCTGAAATCACTGGAAGATTAAGTGATGCTCTAAACTGCAAATAGGTAGGGAGAAAAACCTCTAGGCATGGAACTTTGCCTTATTCTAAATGCAATGAAGTCACTAAATGAAGAGAAATTACTCAGGAACTGCAGAACACTGAGAAAGAACTTCAAATCATTCACAGTTTTTTCACATCACTGTCAGCTTCTAGGCAGTGTTGCGGAAGGTTTCTTTGGTATTGATTGGCTATTAGTTATTTATGATACTATTTCTACTATAGTAACTGTTCAGTTTATAACGTGCTGTTTACTTTCTGTAAAATGGATGTACATTTTCTATGCAATCAAAAAATATTCATGCTCACAGTCTGCAAAGAAAACTGCAGCTTCTTCCCCCCCCCCCAGATCCCCCCCCCGCCAAAAAAAAAAAAATCACAATTTTTCTACAATAAGAGTCTGAATTTTATAGACTTTTGCAAATTCTGGTGTAATTCAATATGATTTTGTTCTATGTAAAGTTGTTTAACTGTTATTCTGACATAGTGGAACAAGAGCTATAATGATGAAAGGGATTTAAATGTCCTAGGTAAAGAAAGAGAATTTATTACAAAAGCTTTTAGTTTTGGACGGGAAAGACAGTTTTTAAGTAAATATTCTGATCTTCCCTTCTGATTTATGTAAGACAGTGGAGCACACACATGATACCTACAGTTGAAAATATATGGTAGTATTGCACACTATGCACCAGCCAGTATTGGGATATTCAACAGATGAGATGAGATGAGAGGTGTTCTGAAATGAATCATATCATCCCAAAGTCATACAAAGTAGACAGCATCATCAGCATCATCTGGTTCCCTGCACAGGCTTAATGATGTGCCTCTCTATCAAATAATGCAGCTAAGCCCCAAGCAGTTAAGTTTCTGACTTGTAGAAAAAAGAAGTGTTTAATCCATAGCTCAGCCCCACCCTGTGAAGATAATTCCACTGAAATTTGTGGTGATACTTAGATGGAGAGGTAAGGAGTTTTCTCATAGGTACTGTACTGCAGCTTTATGTGCAGAAATGTTCACTAAAACCTTTCTTTTGCCTGGACAGTGCCTTGGGCTTACAGCTCTCCTGACAGAGGCTATGCTCCAAATCCCTCCTGGGCAGTCCTGACAGCTTCTGCAGAAGATGATATTTTTTTCCTCACTTCCAATTATGATAAAATATAACATAATTACTCTGAAAATCAGAAATCAAAAAATCCAAAGATGTGGGAAACATACTGCTTTTATTATGAGCCAGGACCTCTAGTTGTCCTCGGGGACTAGGATGAAGTTGAGTAAAGTAATAGCTGTTGTCTAAAATCTCTGAGGTGTTTGATTTCAAGGCCATCAAAAATGAGTTGTTTTGTTTTGTTTTGTTTTTTCCAATTTCTGTTAGTGAAATAACAATAATTTAATGAAGTATTTACTCGGTACAAAACCTCACAAACAGTGTGATCTCAGCAGTATGTTAACTCTAGTTCACAGGGGTAAAGAAATAATTTCAGACGAATTTGTGAGAATTTGTAAGGGAACAGAATGAAATGCTGGAAGACAAAAATCAAAGCCACAGGAAACAAAGGAGTCCTTAGAACTTCAAATTAATTGCTACAATTTTTTCAGTGTTTCATCAAAACCTCATCTGGGTACACTTTCTGAGAACAACAATTTTTCTGTAGATAGGGATAAGTCTATGGGAAGTGATTTGGGAAAGAAAAAGAAACTCCACATCTTTAGTAAAAAGTTGAAAAGCCAGTATGTTTATTACAGCGCTGGACGCATGTGGGGATCGTTGTCCCCCTTAAAGGACATGGGCAACTCTGAGAATTCCCGAAGCCCTTTTATCCCCCCTTGCTTATACATATGCATATAGTCTCATGCATATTCATTTTACTGATTTCACCTTACACTTGCAGCTAGTTACATTTGCAGCTAGTTTTTTATCAGAAAGTACAGAAAGAGCTCCTAGGTCAGCTTGCCCTCTCTGCAGCAATGTGAGCCCCATCTGATCTTCGTCTGTTTCAAGGTTCAAGGGGCCTCTTCTATCTCAGTCCTTCGGCTGAAGCAGTTTTCGAGCAGAGGCTTTTGTTTTTCCATTGTTTTTTCTTTTGCGAGAACAGGCAGTCTTACTGCAGACTAAACAGCTATGTTCGCAAGCTACAGATTTAATTCAAAGAGGCACATTTTTACATTTTACCTTAATTCAAAATGGATTTCTACTCTGGAAAATTTCTACTCTGTCTCGTAAGAGAAAGAAAATGTTTTCAGGATTTATTGTGATTTTAGGAATGGAACTCTACAGATGCCAGGAGTTTTAACTAGCATTAGCCTACTTACATGGTTAAGAAGTGGGTAGAGGAGTCAGAAAGGTGTTTTCCAGAGCATCTTCAAAAATAATATTGTATCAGTGTTTAGATTTTCATCAGATTCCAGATTCTCATGCTCATCCTCTTTTCCCCCTCGGGCATTGCACTGGGAAAAAGAACGTTAGGATACGATAAAGTCAATTGTCTTCTCTCTTCTTTGAAATTCTCCACTGTCTTGTAAGTTCTAAAAAGCTCAGAGCTGAATTTGAATGTGATGGAATAGTGCTTCAAATTCTGCCTAGAAAATAACCAGGTGAAGTGATAATTTCTGTATTTAAATATTCAGTCCTCTTCTTAGTCTTTTACCTATTTAAGCCCTTCAAGCTCCAAGAATGCAACCCTGGTGTGAAAGGAATGAGGAGACACTTTTATTATTTTTTTCCAATATTTATTTCATAGCATCATTTTTTAGAATTCCTCTCTATGCCTCTCTTGACCTGTAGGAGCAGCTGTTCTCTCTGACATCAGTTCTTCTCTCTGATATGTCTAAAACACTATGCACCTCAACACAAATCCCTAGTTGTAGTGTCATCATTATTGACAGTGAAGCTTATATTGCAATCACTGACTATTTCATGCCAAGATGTGATGAAACCACCCTTGAAGAAGTAGACTCATGGGATGCTGTTATAGCTGTGATAATACAAGGTTCAGAATACACTGCAAAACAAGAATGTGGGTATTTGCTGTGTGTATCATCTTGCAGTTGTGCTATCAATATCCTGAGGCAAGGAATAAATAGCGGACTTTTTTGTTTGCACAGACTGCAGGCACTTTAGGTACACCCAAAATTATGCTTCAAATTGTTCTAATTCAAGGTGTGTTTGCACATAGCAAAATATGGTATATAAGTATAGAGCTTTGTGAGTGTCTAAAGCAAGACGGTCACATGAAAATTTGGTGCAGAGTAAATTGATCTATTTCACTGATTACTGATTTGAAGTCTAAAGATGAAAAGGAACAAGGATAAGGGAGAAGCAGGGGATGATGAGAGTAAATTATACATGAGCACCTTGGCAAGAAAAGGTACTGAAAAGAAGTTCCATTGTGATAAATTCATGGAAGTGCTTCTCATATAAAGAGTGGACTACTGATTTCAGGTTAATGCAGTTACCCAAATTTAATGCACCAACATAAATGTCAAGCAGAAATGGAAAATACATCAAGGGAAAAAAATATCTCTTTTTTGCTCCTCCTTCCTCCCTCCCTCCTTTCCTCTCCCCTCTCCCCCTGCCATTCCTTCATGTCAATTGATTTGTTTCTTGTTATCCACAAAACAATTATGGATTTACTCCTTGGTGGGCAAAAACTTAATAAAGGCTTCCTAGCCTGGAGAACTTTTCCAATAACATTCCTAGATGTCTTATTTGGTTCCCATCTATCCAAAGAAATATTTATAAGAATAGGTCTATTAAACTTCCTCTGGTATAATGTTCAATTGGATGGAAACTTCTTAATATAGCTTGAAAGATGTTTTGGGGACATATAAAAACATTACTACTGTTATTTAGGGTACTATTGGGCAAAAAGTACTAATAGAATATTTTTGCCTCAAAGTAATAATCTATGTAATGACAAAGAAAGTAAACAAGCAAAAACAGCTAAAGAGAATATTTTGCATTAAAAATATTAATCTAAATAAAGAATATCACAATAAATGAATAAACATTGAACGCAAAATTTATGTATATTTATTTATTACATTTAGATTTTGGGGGCATTTTAGTAAAAAGCTGCTAATTTATGCAGTATTCAGGGAAAAAAAAGAAGAAGACCAATAAAACAAAAAAACCAACCAAATTAAACCAAAACGAAGCAGAGGTAGATTGCCTCATTAATTTTCCAAACCAGATTTTGATGTGAAATTTGAAAATATTTTTTCAAAAGTGAACAGTACTGATAGAGTGTATTTTGTCTGCGCAAAAAGCTAATAGATTTTACAGTTTCTTTCCTGTTCTTAGAATACAGTCTGTAAAGCTCAGAAGTTCTGTGATTCTTTGTTAGAAATATGTACTTTGTATCAAACCAATTAGATTTATCTTAACATGAATAATTTATTCTTTTTACACATTTCCTTGTAGTGAATGTACTTGTATCAGGAGGATAAGAGCTTGCAGAAGAAATAAAAATTAATGTCTGTTATAATAATTTGACTGCAACAGAGTTTCCAATTCTCATAGTTAAGATATTGGATCACATGAAATTACAGTATTAGTTTCCTTACCTCAAATTTTACAGAAAACTCTGCATGTCATTCTATGCTAAAAAACAATTTAAAAAATCAGCTATCTCAGTGAGAACTAAACCAGATATGACAGAACACTGACCTTTTGAAAACAGTTTTCAAAGAAAAATACAAGGTTTATTATTTTATTTGTGTAGGGGGGTGCAACATTTATTTTTATATGGACTTTAAAAAGGACAAAGGTTCAGATGAAGACAGGCATGATTCATTTTCACTGCTGCTCCAGAATCCACATTGACATGTATGTGTCTGTGTTTCAAATACAGCTGAATTAAAAAAAAAAAAAAATCATTTGAATACTTAGTCTATCAAACAAGAATTCTAGCCTTGTTTAGCCTTAATAGAAAAAAAAATGTCACCAATTCTGGCTTAAGATTTAGAAAGAAACACTATTTAAATTTACTGCATTGCAGTCATGGTCACTCCTTGATGTTTGCCAAGGTACCTCTTCTCATTTCTTTTCTTCACTCCTGTATTTTGAGAATAGTGAAAAAATAGAAATATTTCCTAGAAATAATTAAAAATATATAGAAATAGGAATATACTGCCAGTATTCTGTGCCAATCCATGATCCTTTCTTTCTTAATTAATTTGTGTGTGAGTAAAAAGGGATTGTGATGAGTAGGATTGACAAGAAGAAAAGGGTTTCACAAAAAAGATGTAGTGAGAGGATAGGTATGGCTATGGCTAAACAACATCATAACTGTTGTGGATGAAAGCATAGTTTCTATACAAGAAACCCTTTTTAATACAATTGCTGCTATACTGTCTTCTGCCTCACAGCCAAGAAGAGGCAAAAATCTGGTAGTGGAAGCACTGTAAGAGGTGAAACCATACCTCCTCAGTAGACACCAGAATAATCACAGACACATTTGTATAACCTTCACATGTCTTACACAGTCCTGCGACAACCTAGCTTAGTCTGGAGATGCCGTAAAACAAAATTAAATCATGCATAAACCTCAGCCATAAGGAGAGAAAAAAGTCTTTAGATGTTGTAGGGGGGAGGAGATTAATTTTAGTGTGGTTAAACAACACTTGATTCTGAGGAGACACTTCTAAGTCATCTCAAGAAGATGTTTTGATTGTGTTATTACACTGGTTTATTAAAACTCAAACTCAGCTCCTCATCTAATTCACACACAAGTAGAAAGAGGGCTGCCTCCATAAAATAGCACCGCCATTAAAAAAAAGAAACAAAACCAAAATAATTTCAATAAATTTATTCCAAATACAGCAAATCCTTTGCACTGTAGGAGGACATCTCACTCCAGCACTCTGCTACTAACCTGTTATATCGAAACTGCCCGGCTGTTACTGTATTATTATTCCTATTCGTGCTTAGACATGATGATGTTTTCAGCTTTGGAGTTTGCTTTTGTGAGAGTGAGATTATGCTGACATGCTGCAATTTGGGAAGCAATCAAACAACAGAGGAAAAAAAAATGACTAGAAATTACCTGTGTTTAAAAGTTAAGGGCAGTAACTAGAAAGTCTTGTTCCTTCTCTTCCCCTGCAAGTGGATTATGAAAAAGGAAAATAGGAGTAGAAGAACATAAGATTTTGTACTTATAGCTGTGTGGAAAAGGATTTTTTTTAGATCTAAAGGGTAGACATTTTTTCCTGGAAGTTAATTAAAATCCTATTTAATTCATTCAGTAAGATGCATTTTGATTTTCCTCAAATGGGCTGAGAAGCACACATTTTACTGAAGAAAATAGATTTCTTGGTATAGAAAACAATTTTAAAAGCATTAAAGATGCTGGCTGGAAAGGAGTCTAGCCGAAAAGGATGTGGAAATGCTGCTTGACAGATGTATAAACATGAGCCAGCCCTGTGGTGGCTCAGGTGGCCAGGATGTATCAGCCATAGAGTGACTGGCAGAACCAAGGCAGTGATTGTTCCCCCCTGCTTGGCACTGGTGAGGCCACAGCTCAAGTGCTGTGTCCAGTCCTGGGCTTCTTTCACTGAAAGAAGGACATAGAGGGGCTGGAGTGAGTCCAGAGAAGGGCAGAAAAGCTGGTGAAGTATAGAAAATAAGTCTAATGAGGAACAGCTGAGGGAGCTGGGAGTTATCGGCCAGAGGACAAGGAGGCTCAGGCGTGCCCTTCCCGCTCTCTACAGCTGCCTAAAAGGAGGGTGTAGCCAGGTGAGGTTCGGCCTCTTCTCCCAGGAAATCAGTGACAGGAAAAGAAAGGGCCTCAAGTTGCACTGTGGAAGAATCAGGTTGGACGTAAGGAAGAATTTCTTCTCAACTGCATTGCCCAGTTTTCTAGTGTCTGTTGCTCTGAGGTACAGAATGTAATGTGTTTTTGTACTAAACCCACAGAAGTCTAAAACCACTGATATTTAAGGAACATAATGAAGTTCAAATTATTCCTGTAAACATTTTGATATGAAATAAATTGAGACCCTTGATTTAAGAAATTGCAGGACTACAAAGCAATATAAAGAGAAATGCAACAGGAAACAGCATACAGTAGATTTTATTTTAAATATCTTCTTATTTTTAAATATTTAGATTCTGAATATCATACACATAATGAGAAATATGTATATGTATGTATATAAACATGGTTCTCAAATGTAATTCTTCTTTCTCTTATTCTGTTCATATCACTACTAACCATTTGTGTCCACTATAGCAACTATTAAAAAAAAGACATAAAATCTTCCACTAGATATTATTTTTCTCCTGGGAATTTGGTTTCCTTAAAATAATATTCCTTATTATTTTACAATCTGTGAATGGCCAATTAAAATGTTAATTTGAATCAGACATAACATGTATTTAAAATCCTGCACTTAATGAAGACCGTGTATTGGAGTCTACTGCAAGTGTGACTACAAATTTAAAATGGCTACTTCTATTCCCTACCTGATATATTCCATTTAGATTTTATTCCATATAATGTAGATTACTGTCATGAAGGGCTTCTTAGTAAGCAATAGAGCTTTTTAAGGTGACTTTTTATACAGACAATATTTTACAGACTGTACAGCATCGTTATTCTCTGTTCTATTTAGACATCACAATTTTTCATTTTGAGTTTCTCCAAACACTCATATTGTCTGTATCCAACAGCATTTCCATAACCACTGGTATTTTTGCATAATTGCAAGTCATTGTATCATCACAGGTGATGTACAGTGGTGAGGCATAGTATCTGTATTTGACTTGTGACAAGGGTAAGCTCAAATACTTTTAAGACATTCTGAAGCCATTTATGACATTTTCAACTGTGCAACAATGTGCTGCGCAAGAAGCACACGTGTGGGCTGGTATAATGCTGGATAGCTATATAAACTTTAAAGCATAGACAGAAAGGTTACTGTTCTTAAATCTATTAGACACATAACTCAGCAGTATGAAATAACTTAAAACTTGGTCAAGCGGGTGAAATTTGCTCTTATCAATGTCCTTTAAAGGAGTACATATATAAGCAGAACTTATTAATGGAAAAACTTTGTTTCTTCTATGTCTTTATTATTACAGCTACTTAATTATGGCATGCAGCTATTTAGTGAATCAGTCAAAGAAACATGCTTGCTATAAGAATTACAAATATCTTTAAAAAACCCAACCACATTTCAATGTGGAGATTAATAGCCATATATCTATATGCACTGATGGTCAAATGGACCTATGATAATGTATTTCTCTATGAAAAAAAGCAAAGGAAAAATTTTAAGTGTTGGTTTATTTGTGTTTAGTGGAAGGAATTCATCACAACAGATGATAAGCTATTTTATGTGTCTTTTATACTTGATTCATCCTGGGAGCACTGGTGTTATATGACCTACACACGAATAAGCTTTTAAAGATTGGTAACCATAACAAAATACTTGAAAGGACCTTCCTGAGTCCATAGTAAGTTTCTATGAAATAGTCAATGGGACCTATCTTCTAAATTATTTCCATGCTTTTCAAAACCTTTCAAAACCTTGGTGGTCCCACACTTATGGAGCAATATATTAAAAAGACCAAGAAATCTTATTCACCTCTAATTTTATACGCTTCTTTTTGTACAATGGTGTTATAAGGAAGAGAAATGAAGGATTGATTTTTATAAATGAGAAATTTACTCTAAAATTAAATCCACATCATGAATTGATATTTATAATGATAAATATTTGACTTCTGTTTTCTCTAATAAGGTGGATTTAGTCCGAGTAATATGCTATTGATAGTTATGTGATTGGCAAGTTCTCTCCGAGATTGCCTCAATCATTTATTTCAGGATGTAGATAGTAGACTGATGAGCTCCTGATCCTTTATTTGCAGACCTGAAATGCAGAATATCAGAGCCAGATAACATTAAAGGCAGAATTTTATAGGAAAATAGACAAATAAATAGTGAAAATCGGAGCTTGAGATTTTAAATTATTGCCTGGAAACTAAATTAAACAATACCATAATGTTCAGAAATTTAAAAAAATTACACCAAGATAATGAAACAATTTGGAGTTAATGGAACACGATAAGAGAAAGATGCTAATGATCCAAAGTAATTTCTGTGTCCTTTGGTGTAATTTCCAGACTATTTTTCTATTACTTGGGAATCCATTGGGAGGAGTGGATTAGAGATTGGCAAAGACAACTATACATCATTCGAGTGACCTGGCAGCCAGGAATAAGTTTTGATAAGTCTGTCTGAACAGTAGGCCAGTGATCCTCTGATCACTGTACAGAGTTGATCTCTGATCACCATGTACAGAGTTTAACAGTGCTTGCATCTCCATTTGTATGCCTCTGCCTGGATGCTGCTTTGGAGATGCCCTGTTTAGTCAGGCACGTTTAGTTGGAAATAAATTTACTCTGTGCTCTAGTCATAATCTTATGGTTGTTTTGGCTGCTTGCCTGTGTTGACTTGTATCCTGGTTTTGGGCAAATTGTGGAGGAAACCTCCAAATTGAGGTCCATCTAGAAAGCAAATCCAAGTGGCCCCTCCCCCAAGTGGTTCAGGAAAATATTTCCTTGGAGAAAAGTGGAAGAAAACTTTATTAAACGGGCAAAGCAATCACCAGCACAAAAATTGAGAAATACTAAACAACAAAACATCTCACTGCTCTGAAGATACAACAAACCCACAGTCCTTTTCGTGAGGTGTAGCTCAGCTCACTCAGTCTCTTATCAGTTCCTTCAGCACTAGAGTGCAGCATCCCAGGCCCGGTGGGCCACAGGTGTGAGCTCCTGGTGTTTTTCTGGGTTTTCAGTCCAGAGCAAGTTTGAACAGTTCCAAGGAAAAGAAAAGCCACTGTCCAGGGAACTTCTCTGCTTCATCTAGCTAAAAACTAACTAAAAGCAAAAGAAAGCTCTCTCCTGCCATTTGTCCATGCTGCAGATAACACAGTCCAGGAAAAGGATGGGGAGGAGCAAGTGCAGTTTCTGATAACAAACTATGTGCTTCTTTTCCCTTTCACTCTCAGAACCAGTCTTAAAGGTGCAGTACTTAATATCCAGCATAAACAGGCAGATGATTGGGGATACGAGCACCATATAGTCAACCCAGGACACTTGACAAACCTGACTGCCTTCAATGAGGAAACCACTGCCTCAATGGATGACAAGACAGCAGTGGATATTCTCTACCTCAACTTCAAGCAAGGCTTTCAACACTGTCTCTCACAACACAAAACTCAGGAAGTGTGGCACAGATGAGTGGAAAATGAGGTGGATTGAGAACTGGCTGAACAGTAGATTCCAGAGGGTCGTAATCAGTGATACAAGGTCAAGTTGGAGGCCCTGGGGTTCCTCACAAGGTTCCATACTGGGCCCAGCACTGCTTAACTTATCCACCAATGACTTGGATAAAGGGCAGAGGCCTCCTCAGCAATTTCATTGACAACGCAAAGCCAGGAGGAGTGGTTGATACCCAAGAGGGCTCTGCAGCCACCTTGACATGATGGGCAGAGAAAAGCAATCTGAAATTCAACAAAGACAAATACACGGTCCTGCACCTGCGGAGGAACAACCCCAGGTATCAGCACAGTCTAGAGTGACCTGCTGGAAAGCATCTCTGTGGAGAAGGAGCTGGGGGTTCTGGTGAACCACAAACTGTCCATGAGCCAGCAGTGTGTCCTGGAGGCCAAGAGACCAATTGGATCTTGGGTGCATTAGAAAGATGCATTAGGAAGACCATTGAAGTTCAAGGGAGAAGATTCTGCCCCTCTAGTTAGCCACAGAGAGGCAAATCTGGAGTGCTGGGCCCAGTTCTGAGGTCCTCAGCACAAGAGACACATGGAACTACTGGAGCAATCCCAACAGATGTTAACATAAGTTAGGGTGCAAGAACACCTCACTTATGAGAAATGGCTGAGGGAACTGGGACTGTTCAGCCTCGAGAAGAGATGATTAAGAGGGGACCTTGTCATTGTCTGTAAGTATCTGAAGAAAGAAGAGGACGGGGCCAGGCTCTTCTCAGTGGTGCTGAGCAATAGGACAAGAGACAATGGGTAGAAAATGATGCACAGGAAGTTCCATTGGAGCATGAGGAAGAATTTTACTGCGCAGATGACTGAGCACTAGAACAGATTGCCCAGAGAGGTTGCAGAGTCTTCCCCACTGATGCGGCTTCTCCTCACCGCCACAAGGCGGGGAATCCAGCTAGCTCGCCCCTTTGTGGCGGTGGGAGCCACACGAGAGGCCGCCCCAAAACCTCCCCTGAGGCTTCGGTGTGGGTCAGGGCAGCTGCGTGGGTTCAGCTGCAGAGAAAAGCCACTGGAGTCCCGAGATAAAGAAAGCCAGGAGCCGGGCACTCCGTCAAGGTATTCCAAAGAGTTTTAATCTCCTTGAAGGGACAAGATGATGTGGACCACACCCAAGGCTCAGCAAGAGCTTTTCAAACCTCTGACTCAGGGAGGTGAGTACAACAGCCAATGGGTAGTTACAACAGGGATAACGATATGTTTCACTGAACCAAGAGGGAAAACATAGGGGTGGGAGAAAATTCACATAACAAATCATACACAGGGGATAAAATGACTGACACAGAAACCTCGAGAACAAGCTGGGCAGGGAAAACTTAATTGACATGAAGGGGGGCAGGACAACTGGGAATGACTTAGCAGAAACGGGGGGAAAGGGGGGGGTGAGCAGGTTGATGGACACCCCGAGTAGCGGGAAAACCTGGACAAAAACCACTATAAGGGGAAGGGACAGGGGTAACACGGGGCAAACCATAACTTTTACAACCCTCCCAAAATACAACAGCGAGAGAGGCAAAATAAAACAAAACACAGACCACTACACACTGATATTCAGAGATATTCAGGACCGTCTGGATGCAGTCCTGAGCCATATGGTATACCATGACCCTGCTTGAGCAGGGAGGTTGGACCAGCTGACCCACTGTGGCCCCTTTCAACCATACCTATTCTTTGAATCTGAGATTCTGTGAGATTCTGTGGATGAAATTCAATTGCTGTTTTTGCTTTTTTCCTTAGCATTTGTATGTCCTGAATTCTGAGGCTGTATTTAATTCTTGCAATGATATTGTTTTGAATTGTGGTATTATGCAAAACTGCTGTTCTAACCCCTCCTTAATGCAGTAAGAAGGGAAAACCAAATCAATAGCTTCCCAGCTCCTTCTAAATTAAAGTAAAATTACATAAAGCCTCCTTGAGTATCATAGGAAATATTAAATGGGAAAGACAACTTTCACAAATACCAAGAGGAACACTAGTTCCTCAATGGTTAATGTCAGTGACTGACACAAATTGCTCATATTAAAATTGAAGATATGTCACATTAGTTCTTCTGTGTCACAAAGTTTCATTATTAATTAAAAATTTACAAAGCTCATCTATTTTATGCTTGGGTTTGTGCTCAGAGGAGAAAATGGCTCACACACTAGAGGGTGCCAATATCCAATTGTGAGCCTTCTACAGCTGATATACTAAATTTAATTGCATAAGAGCAGTAATGAAGTTAATATTGTGCTGTTGACATTAGCAGTTCAATGCATGGTATAAATCCAGATGTCTGTTTTGACACTGATGCACCAGAAGTTTCTAGATAGCTGTCCCTTACCCATGGAGGAAAGTTTTAATCTTTGCTTGAAACATTTGCTTGAATGTGGTTTTCACATATGTGTAAAATGAATCTTGTAAAATTCAAGAAACTAGAATTTAACTTTTTAACTTTACTGATGCATACTGCTATAAGAAATTCTTAGTTCAGACAGCCATGTAAAAATACAACCCAGCATTTTTGAAGCCACAGATCAGCAAATATCTCTGTAAACACTGTGAGTGATGTAGGCTTTGTCAGAACGGTTCATGTGATGAGATTAAAAGCTTCAGAGAACAAGTGTGGTAAATTACAGAAAATTTTATTTTTGTCAACTCAGTGTCTCTGCACCTATAGATGCATTGAAGTGAGATCCTGTACTGATGTTGAAGAGGAGGGTATGAAGTAGTTATGAAGAAGCTGGGAATAAGATCACTGAGAAAAATTAACAGGGAGCCATGTACAGGCACAGTTTGCCAAGCTCAAACGGCTTCTCATCCCACCAGGGCTGGAGAGAGAAGCAGTGTGAGGACGCACGTGAGTAGTTTGTAATGAGATTGCAGCCAAAGCCTGTGGGAAAGCAGCAAAGGCTGATCAGGAGCCCTGTGCCCACAGGCACACCTAATAGAAAAGGGGAAGAGTACTGTCAGGATATCTTCACTGCAGAATGAGCTTTCACTACACTAATTCTGGTTTCCCTCCAGAGGGCTGAGCTCAATTTGCCTAGCTTGAACAAATAACATGGCGTACTTGTAGGGATTAATTTTATCTATTGCATGCATTGTAGTAAAAACCCCACTGGGCAGTTACATATCAAATTACAAAACGTGTAAGCAGTCTTACTCCTGTTTCCCCAACTTTCCTGCTTCTTGTAAAGCTAAAGATTAATTGCTATTTGAACTGCCTTGGGGGATGGGAAAGACATTAAATGGGAAAAAAATTATACACTAAAATGAAACTCATGATATGCCTTTTTTTTAAAAAAAAAGTGTGTATATTGAGAGTTTAAATTGATTTTACTTAAAAAGAAAACACAAACCCTTGTTGCACTTACTATAAACAGGATATTATGACAGCCCTTTCTAGGTGCATCTCCTGTGCCATTAGTTACATCTCTAGAGTAATATTAAATTGCTTAGATTTTAGTGTAATTAAGTTTTAATTACACAATTAATTTTTTTAATTTTTTTTTTCAGAAAAAGGAACTTGAATTAGCTACTTATCTTGGGAGATGGTGAATAAGAACCATAGTAATTTCTGCTAATTTTATTTTTTTATTTTATTTTTTTCAGTTTTCACAAAGGGTTTTTGCCTTCAGTGATTTGCCTGTTTTCACAGGAGCTATTTATGACTACTGGACATTTAATTTTCTTCTCCTAAATCTCTGCAATTTTTCCGTATCTCATTTTTCTCACATTATTCCATTAATGAGAGCTTCAGGGGGTTTTGTTCATTTGTTTGTTTTTACCCCTTAAAGTGTACTTTATTGTTTCATGTTTTATGATTCACTCATATTCTTATCTAAAATGTCAGGTGATATTGCTCTTGTTTTGTCACTACCAGGGATTGTGTTTTACTGAATGTTTTCTTTGCTGCCTACAGATCAGTAAATATGACTGGAACAGTACTCCTCCAGATTCTAGTTCATTTTCACCTCTATTGAAGGCTAATGCACCAACTTTTTTTACTTTTTTTCTTCTGAGTCCTCTCCACTTCCTATTTCTTAGAATCACAGCTCACAGTGACGTGAGTAGGTCACTGTTCTATCTTTACAGCTGTTTTTTCTTTATGCTGTAAAAAGAATTTCTGTAACTTCCTAAAATTCTTTTCTACCCAGTTGTCTATTAGAATTTATATTATTGTTCAAAAAAAAGATCATACTGGCATTATTCATCAGTTATGGAAATACAGTAAAGTACTAGCTTGTCAACTGTCTTTCAGAGACCCTAAAACCCTGCGGGTTTCATATCCAAGATGAAATAACTATGAAGCTTGTTTCATTTTACAGAAGTGTGCATATTTTTGCTCTATCATTATCTATATTTATTTCAGTAAGCTTCTGGAGATAAAGCTGCAAACCTGTGGTTTGAATTGGTCAATATAATTTGGTACTTAACCCTGCATTTTATCTCAGCCTTTCTCTGGCAGTTTCCCAGCTACTTGCCTAACTACCTGTGATCAAATTGAGCATGCATGTCCAATAAACACCACTTCTTCTCTCCAGCTAGTGCTACTGTACTGAAATTTGGGATAGTCAAAATGTATGGGGTCACCTCTATTGCCCTTCAGCTAAGTCTCCTCGGAGTTAATTCCAGTAAATGCTTCCCCTGAGCTTCAGCAATCACATGTGCTTGTGCTCAGGGTAAATGTTTATTGGGATCAGCAGGAGCAAGTCTAACTCGCGTGTGTTCCTTGAACAGATACTGGCTGTGACAAATGGCTTTTGTGTCAAACTGCGCTTCTTGTATGGGCATTCAGTCTTTGTCTGGTATCCTGGGTGTAGCTTTGCTACTGAATATCAGATGATTTGACAGCTCTCCTTGTTTCCAGATCCTTATGTGCTCTAGTTTGAATGGTTTGCCATCTCTCTTGATCCATCAGCCCTACATCCATTGTGAGACTAGACTTATTTAGTTCACTATGTTCTCCCTAACTCCATGGAAATAATTATATGTTTTGTTTGCTTGTTTATTTCTAGTGTCTATGTAATTTATTCCTTCCTATCTGTTCTTCTTGAAGTAATTTTGGAGCAATGACAGGAACAGTATTGCTTTTATAGATGGAACAATTAACAGACATTTGTTTTCACCAGGCCTGGTTAAACAAACCACCTTTCCCCATTTGAACTATACACATCCCTAAAGAAAATCCATTCTCTGTGTCAGTTTAAGTGGAAATGATGCAACTCACCAACTTAATGTGCCAAGTTGTGTTGCAAGTGAATGAGTCACTGCACTGTAATGGAAAGAGCTGGGCTGGACAGCCTCACACAAAACATTCAGCAGTGCTTCCCAGAAGAGCAAGAACATTACAAATCCAAAATAAGTAGTAAAATCTGGATGAGAAACTTTGTGCATCAAGCTGATTAACTTCAAGGTTTTTTCCAACAGTGTTGGTAGAAAAAGCAGAGATCCAGTGTTCGGTCCGGGAATGCCTAAGAAGCCCATCAATCAAAAGATAATACAGCTTTATTCAAAGGTACATTTGGTAGATAAATTAGATCAATAGGAGTGTGCAGAACATTCTTGCAAATCACCGAATTAATCCAGGTGGGGATTTTTGTGAATTTGAGTCTAAACCGAACAAAGCCTTACTTTTCCTTTTTAGGACATATTCTCTCTGAATAATGAAAGGGATTTTCCACCCTTTCTAAAATTGGTCTACTATACTCACTTGTGACGCAGAATTTTTGCACTTTATTTCCAACTCATTAAAGAAACAAAAAAAAAAAAAGAAAAGTTTCAGAGTCTGAGTCAGTGGTATGTGATACTCACTCATTGAAATAGCAATGAGCTGGACATGTTTGTCTGTCCTGCACTGAGGGAACATTTTTCCTGATGCCATTACAAATTGTATTAAGTAATAAACGCTGCCTAGGATACCAATGCTCTCTTTTTGTCCTAACAGCAATCCAAGTATTCAGACACAGGCAGAGGTTTCATCTTCTCTCAAGTCTATAATTTCTTAAAGACCCAGTACTAGACAAACCAGTTTTCTGGTCTTTTTAGCTTGTGGTGCTAAAGAGTGGCCCCTGGCAGGAAGAACAGGCAGCAGCCTGGCTGCATAGAGAACCCCTGCAAATAAAAATTACCTCATAATTTTCTTTCTCTCAGCTCAGGTATCTTTGGGTAGCTGTGGAAATGGGCCTCAACAGCAAAAGTGTGAAAGTCACCCAAGTGCTTCTGGTATCAGCAATAAAGCTGATACAGAAGAGATAACTGGTGGACAGCTGATATAAGCATCAGAATTGACAGGTAAGAGATTTCAATGCAAACATGTCAAATTCTAGATTTAAATTCCAGCTACATTAAAGTAAAATATATAATCCTGAATGATCTTGATGTCCAACCAGAACTAGGTAACACATTAAATATTTTACAGAATTTCAGTTATTTATTCTCTGAAAAGTTCCAGTTTCAGAGTCATTAGCAGAAAATATTTAGTGAAGAATTTTTCATAATGAACATTTAGAGCAGTAGTTGATATGTAAAGCAAAATTTTGGAATGATTGAGGACATTTGTAGATAAATTACTCATCCAATTTCTTTATCTCTACCTGGCTGTAAACTAGATGTAACTTGGCAATTTTTTATTTATTCAGAGACCAATAAAACTTGTAGAGTGCAAATGCCATTTGCACAAAATGTGCAAATTAAGTTATTTAGAGACACTTTGAGCATGTAGTCACTGAGTGAAAATGAGGACTCAGGTTGTAGTCTAACATAGTCATCCCTATGTATTTTTAGAAAATACAGGTGGAATTTTCATATAAAAAGAACAATGGTACTTGTCAACATTTCAAATACTGAAATTTGACATTAAGGTATATGTATACATATATTTGTCACACATGGATGCAAAAACTCTTAATCTTTTTGGTGATAAATTATTTTCCAAAGATCTAATTATTATCCAAACACCATTGACTGGCAAACTTCTGAACCACCTTGGAGAGAGATTTTTCAACCATTCAAAGGACAGAAGACAAATTAATAGGCTGAATGGCATCTGAAGTTCAAATACACAAGTGGACCATAAAAGAGTCTTAGAAAGGAAAGTCTATGTTCTTTCTATAACTTGGATGGACTTGTGCCTCCTTCCTGTATTATCTGAGTAGATTTTCCATGTGGTGGAACTAAGACCTCATGAGTTCTACTGAAAATTCTCCTTCATCTATAGATGTAGAATACTTGAGGCAGTCTGTGACAGACAAATTATAAGACACCCTGGGGTGACCTGAGAGATAACCAGTAAGAATGTATTCTAAGGAGAAGAATTAATGTAACTTTTCAATTTTGAATTCTTCTGAAAAATACGTTAAATTTCTTCTGTGATGGGATGGCTTTAAGGGCAAAGAAAAGTGTATGCCTGTCACAGAAATTACTAGTCTGCAACAAATTACCAATAAAGTTTACTTATATAAAGATTATATCAAATCAGTTAGTTTTTCAAATCACCGTTTGTTCTCGTCTAGAAAAAGACAAGTAAAAGACAGCATTGAGAACAATTTTTTGGTTTTTTTAACAAATTCCTGAAACTCAGCTGCATGATCATAAAATGAGCAAGAAAACCTTGTGCAATACAAAAAAAAAATTAAAAAAACAAAACAAAACAAAACAAAACAAAAAAAAAATCCCAAACCAACAAACCAAAACTACAGTCTTCTGTCATTAGTGAGTAGCAAATGGAAAAAGACAATATTCAGTATTTAATGAATTCTCCTAAAAGAGATTAAAAAATCACTTGCCTGCAAGTTTTTGTTTCCCTAGTGCATCACCGATGTGTGATGTCAGATATTTCTTTCAATTATATTCTAATTCAAATACGCAGGTCTATAAATATTTTTCGAAATAGGGAAGATATCACTATCAACCTGAAAATCAAAAAGGAAGGATAATAACAGGAAAATCCTGATTCTGCTCATGTATCATACATTTAGGCATTTAATCAAGAAAATCTCAGGTTGGAACTCCCAAGCTCAGACAATATTCTTCACAGTGTGTTATTGCATGCACTAAACAGCAATTCCCTATTTTACACAGGTCTGCAGAACTGTTTATCACCAATTTCTCACCTATCATTGACAAGCTGCAAAGATGCAGACAAGGTCAGTGCTAGCTCTTGATCTGCAATAGGATATCTGGAAGCTGACACTCTTATGTAGATTGCAGTCGGTTTTGAACCAATTTAACCTACTCAGATTCCAGACTATTGATGCGAAGTCTTGGTGAACATTGTCAGAAGAAATAGATTAAAGCGCTCAGGACCTCTCTTTTTCCCCTTTTCTTTGTTTTTCTTTTAAATTATTTTATATTTACTACTTGAATTGCTCTAAAGTGTTCTACTAGATGCGAAATGCAAATTGGTTCTAAACCAGGCATTTGGGAAGACTTATGTTTTCAAGATTAGGCTGGGAAGATCAAGAGCATTCTACTGTGATAAACTAGGAACCTGAAGAACATACTCTCCTTGGTTTTTCAGAGAATAAAACCAAAGGAACAACTTGAAGTGAAGTGCAAGTGAAATAAATAAAACAGATATCAAATTAAGAGCTAGAAATCAATTATTACTTTTACATTGTTTCTGCATGTGAATTAAAACAAAAACCTGTTTCCTATTTTCATGTATTGGATACTTAGAAGTTTACTAGATCAAATTTGTTCTCAGCATTTAAACTTTACAGAAAGTATTTCAGAAAGAAGAGGCTTCGTCTCAATGTCTTGCCACTTGCTGAGTGGAGTTTTCTTTGTGTCTGTCAAACTTGTATATGACTTTCTGAGAACAAAGAGGAATAGGAGGAACTGTGATTCAGGAATTTGCATCTG
>WBNO01006778.1:905-34592 GCA_013400575.1 Peucedramus taeniatus
GGAGAGGAGAGGAGAGGAGAGGAGAGGGGAAAAAGGAGAACCTCACTGGAAGTAAACTGTAAAGTGTTTGGGATTTTAATGTTACAATGGATTTTCCACTTTCAGAAGAAATTGGGTTTGGTGTTTAAGAAGACTTTTACTTGACAACAAAAGGAAGGTTTATTACAGAAAAAATATTTCACTAGAGTGCTATTCAGTCTGATTTAGTGTCTTTTTCAGGTGCATGGTTCTCCTGTAACAATGGGATACAACATCATTCTCCAGTTGGTAATGTTATGCAGTTGCTGAAGAGTGTACACAGGGTGATGTCCATTTGAGTGACTGTTATCTTGCTGGCATAGGCCTGCTATCAAATAGGAGCAATTATTCCCAATGCAGTCAAATTAAATTTTCATAACTACGAAGCTGCATTTTTACCTTGGGGCACAACCTGATGCCCATTTCTTCATTCCTTGTTCCTTAATCCTCTATATTAAATCTAAACAAATCAATGTTTACTAACATTAATATTTTAACATACAGTACTTGCTCTGCCTTCTGACATCTTGTGCGTTTATTAGGAACATGGTGAAGGCTCTCTGCAGTTTTTTCTTTCTGCCAAAGATCCTTTTTTTGGTTTTGATTCTTTTTAACTGTTCATTTCTTTATGTGTGAATGTGCACATACAATTGTATATTTTTCTGCCACTGAAGTCACCAAGTATTCCTAACTAATAAAAGGAAAGAAATCATCTTACCATTGAAAAAAGGTCATTTTATGAAAAGACTGAGGGAGCATTAAAAAGCCCTGCTTCAATTTCTGCATTAATCAAGCAAACAAAATGGGTTCACTTCCCTGTAAAGAGACAATAAATTTCTTCTTAGTCCCCAGATTTGGGTCTAGCATGGACCAGCACGGGTCCATGCACTTTTATGAAAGCACCTCTCTGTCTGGAGGCTGAAGGCAGGGGCTTCTCAAACCATATCAAGAGCAAAGCACATCAGCTGCTGGCGAAGCTGCTTCCCAGATACAGTGATCCCAAAAGTGTCCTTGTAGTCACAGACCCCTGATTCCCACTCTGCAGCTGCTTCATATTCCTGTTAGATGTGTTACAAATACCTAATTACAGTATTTGAGTGACTACTCAATACCTGGAACTAGTGTTTGTCTGTATGTGATACAAAGAAAATTAATAGATAGGAATACAAATCAATTAAAAAATAATTAAAATGGTATTCTATTTCCTTTCTTCTTTCCTTCACTCCCATCCTTCCCATTCATTTTGTGATTTTTCTGCCTATATCTATACCATAAGTCCCCCTGCATTATTTCTCTGTCCCTAGTGAAGTTCAAAACTCCTTTCCATTTAGTGTCAGCAAATGTAATTACAGGCTAGTTACTTTCATATCCAACTCATTAATGAAAGTGTTAAATAAGACTGGACCTGAAGTACCTTCCTAGAAATCCACCAGATAATGCTTCCAATTTCTATAATATGGTCACTCTCTTCCCAGAAAGACTTTTCAGAAAATATTGACATCATCTCTTTACTTAGTGGGTGGGAGTATCTGGATAGTCATCCAGATTCCTCTAGGACTAACTATAATCTCTCTCATTGCCTTGAGTTTCTTGCCAGCTCATAAACTGGCAAAGTCAGGCTTGAAAACTGAGATCCTTGGCACACAGCTACTGTTAGTTTAAGGGCTTACTTCCTTTTC
This sequence comes from Peucedramus taeniatus, assembly GCA_013400575.1. Taxonomy (NCBI): domain Eukaryota; kingdom Metazoa; phylum Chordata; class Aves; order Passeriformes; family Fringillidae; genus Peucedramus; species Peucedramus taeniatus. The sequence continues at coordinate 2,603 of WBNO01006778.1, forward strand.
TGAAGATGAGATGGGGATAGAAAGAAAATTATCTTTAAGTCATTGTAGTACTAGCACAGGTTTACCTATGGCTAGGAGTATAAACTTGAAAGTAGAACTCTGTAGGCTGTGTCCATCAGCAGTGAAAGAAAAAAATGACAGATAATTACCAAACTAACATCAGCAGCCACATTTTTTTCTGCCTTTTTATTACTAGAAAAAGTTAAGTCCTGATATCGAGTTCATTCGTTGTGTTTTCTGGCACACACTGTATGTTTGTATGCCTGCTGGGCTGGAATCCTGATGCTGGAAAAAATAAAATAATGCGTGCTGCAATTTCTAGCTAGCTACTGGGCTCTTCCTTGCACTTAGCTTCAAAGATTTTTTAAAACATATTTTTCTGCACCACAGCTCAGAGTTGCTAAATCCAGAAATTGAAACATTCTGGGAACCAAATCATTTGGGGGAAAATCAAAGCTCTTGGAACGTTGCCCTAGGATTTTGAAGATAGCAGTTAATAGTAAAAATGTTCAATATTTTTAAGGAAATCCCAATTATAAAAGGCTGCGCCATTCAAATCCATGATTCAGGAATAAAATGAATGCTGCATGTCTAACAGTGAAGGAAATGCATGCCTGTGTTGTGAAGGCAGGAATTAGTAAACAAAAGGAAAGCCCTTGCATTTTATGTCTTTTGCATTTGTATTTGCATGCTGTGAACAGTTGTGTGTGAATCCAAAGATGAAGCTTATTTAGTGGTTCAGGTTAGTCTCTGTAATAGGTCTGACAACAGCTATAAGACACTATCCAATTTATGTCATTTGTATTTAAATACTGGTGTTATTTTCCAAATGGAAAGAAAAAGGATTAGGGGAGGGAAGAGTTTGAATGGTGGTGTTAAGGCTCCTTTCCCTCCTCTACCAGAATTCCCTAACACTTGAATTGTGCAATGATATTTTAAAGCACATTTTAGTTGAAGTATAAGTTTGCAGAGGTTGTAGTTATGTAACTTATATCTGCCATAAATGTGTGCCTTCTGTGAAAGGGCTGTTCAGCACAGTGGACTCAGAGATGACCAGGTGATCTCTTAAGTTAGTTCTCAGCAGTACCCAGCTCTCTGAAGTGCTGTGTAAAGGCTGTTGCCAGCACTGTGGAGCTAGCAGAAAGGAATGGCTGAGGATAGAGGGAAGGACAACATGAATTAATGGCAACACAAATTTACATCAGACTATAATGACTATGAAGTTATGGTCAGAGACAATAAAACCTGACAAAAACAGATCTTTTAGACTTTTCCAAATGCTCCCAAATGCCAAAGCTATACAGTATCCTCAGGATTTCAAATATAACAATAGTGTAGCCTAAAGGCCCTATTTTTTTAGGCAGATTACTGGTGGTCCACAGGGAAAAATCTGTGGTCAAGGTCAATAGAACCTCTGGGCAAAACTATCAAAGAGCCTGGGGAATTGAAAAAGTGTAAAACTGCAAAGTAGTCTGAGGGGTCTGCCAACAAAAGTCCCTCTATCACAGTCATTCATATGTTAGAAGCCTTGTATAGAAAATTCTTCAAAGTTTCTTTAAAATATGAAAAATTCTACTTAATTTACTATAATATATGAAAATTTTGAGTGTAATCATTCAGGAGAACCTGGATTTAGAGACCATGTGCTATTGAACACTGGGAGCACTGCAGAGCAGGCCCCCATGCAGGAAGGTTGCAGAAGCAGTGGTGATGCACACATATGCTCAAGGATGTGTGTGTTAAACAATGATGTTTTGCATATGGGACTTTGAGATATTACGTGTAGAACAGAATGTCTTTACAGTAGTTGGATATTTTCTTTATAAAGCAAAATAATGTTTTCACCAATCTGGCTTCTTATGTTTAAATGGTAAAGCTCCATGTATTTTTCCCAATACTTTTATTAAACTTATGGTTCACCTAATCTGTGGTTTGTTAACTTCAAACAGAGACTCATACTCAGTTATCTGATGTTAAGTGCCTAACTGTGGTGCCTACATTAGGGGCCTCGATTTTCTGTGAAGTCAGAGAATAAGGCTAGATGTTTCCAGAGGGTGACCTAGGACTGCATTTCTCCAGTGAATGCAAAGAGACCTTAGATTGATTCCAGTTCCTGCAGCCTTAGTGAAACTTTACATGAGTTGGTATAAAACATAGCAATAAGCATGGATGTCACTCGTATTTGCCTTTCTGTAGATCTCACAGAGTATCCAATGACAATGGTTAAAACCTGTCCTCATTTTGGAGTCTGTTTCATTATTTTCCTAGTATCACTTTTCTGTATAAAGTGGGTTTTTATTATTCATCTCAGCAGGAGACAAGAGTTTGCAAAAAGCATTCTCCATGAAGGTGTGCTTTTCTGTACATTTCAGTGTTGGCCTGAAAATCCTTTGTGCTTTACTGTTATTTTCATTTGAAATGCAAGAGCAGAGATCTCTTCCCTATCTTCAGATTTATCTGAGACAGCATCAGATGAATTAACTACAGAATTTGAAGCAAAAGCACTATGGCAGTGCTGGGCCTGTTCAAAACATCAGATCAAGGAGGCAATCAACGTGGGAAGGCGTGTGCCACAACACAGCCAGATCCATGTTGGGATCAGGGCTGCCCTGTGTGAGGATACCCACTCAGTACTTCAGGGCACTGTTTGTACAAACTTGTTGCTGCTGACAGCTAACAGGGAGTCCCTTCATGCTTAGGAAATAAGCTCAGTTAGTGTATTCATTGCCCTGGCTTTGGTGTTTGCTTGCCAAGAGCTACAGCTATGTAGTGCTTACAGCAGCAGAGCAGTACAATCGCCTTTATCTGATGTTTTTTCTTTTCCCTGGCATATTGATATGATTCATTTCCTCTTCAGAAAAGTAATATCTTGGAAGTATGACCAAGTTATGATGAAGTAATGAGGCGGAGTGGGTAACATTTTCAACTTTAGATGTTCAAAATCTTTCTGACAAGATATTTTTGTTTCAGATTTTACCAATAAGGAAACACTCCACAGACAATATCTGGAGTTTTTAGATTTTCCATTGGTGTTAAAATAATCTACTGTGGTAAACAGTAGGTTTCATGTAGTACCACAGGGTTTTTCTGTGTTCTCCAGGTCCCTACCAGGATTTACCTGAACTCAGTGTAAGGCTCTGTGGTGTTATCATTACATCCAACACTCCAGGTGGTTGTAATATACAAAACAATCTTCAGTCAATTATTTTTTCTGGAAATTACTTCCATGCCAAGCCATATCTCTTGCACCATGCTATGGTAAATGTAGCGTTTGGTTTTGTTTAATTGTTATACTACCAGCTCCACATTTTCTAAATGTTTCAAAGATGATGTTTTTGGTTTTCTTTGTTAGTTTTTTCATTTTATTTTTAAGTAAGACACACATGTGAAGATGGATTTCTAAAAACTCTTTACTGGCTTAACTCAGCTCTCTTTGGTAAGGATAATACTAAAAGGGTTCCAAACATTTTTCACAGTTCCATGTATTATGTAGTGAACCTAAGATGCACTGCAATACTCATGTTTCCCACTCAATATTATGTATTTAATTTCTCCTTACTCTTAGTTTGCCTTTGGGAACCCGATTACAGGTTCTTGCCAGTTTGCTGTTGTCTTCAATGATGCAAGACTATGACTTTAGACATCAGAGATGTTGCCTTCCTGGTGACATGATTGCTGTAAATTCTGCCTTTTGCTTGTGTTTTCCCCAGATGACTTATGCTGATAAAGTTATCTTCTGATATAAAGAGTCATTGCAGTGGCCCCAACACTGTTTCATTGACTTCATTTTTTTAGAATATCTTCTCTGTTTCATGGACTCTCTTAACCTTTGAATCAGAAGTTTGAATCAGTTTTTTGAATCAGAAGTAATTTCAAGAACAGTAGTTCAAGAAGCAATAAAACCCATGTTTTCAAAATATACTTATCTCAGCCCTTTCAGAATTTGAACTTTTTATGCTTCATGGTTTCTATCTAAAACGCAAAAGAAAAAAATCCCAGGCAGTCATTTCAGACATTTAAATCATATACAAGGAAACTTAAACTGGGTATTCAAGACTGGTATCTTCAAAGTTATGAGTGCTTCTATCTGGATTATTGTTGCTTACTTGCTACACTGCATTCCCAAACATTGTATACTTTAAATTACATTAGCTAATAAGTGCTGCAGATGTGATCAGTGCTTCAAACTGATTCCAACAAAAACTATCAGGTGTTTATCCTATTTAGCATTTCAGCTAAAAGCAAACCATTTGTGGATATGTCAATTTTAGTAGTTCCAACCTTTCAATTCTAGTTTGTAATATGCTCAGAAAGAGACCTGCTCTGTATTTCCAAAATAGAATATGCACATGAGGATTAAAATGGGCATGATTTTTCTTCTCAGCACAAAACAATCTAATAACTCTTCACTTGAGAGAAATGACACAAATTTTCTAACCTTACTGACCAGATTGCTGATGTAACCTTCCTTGCACTCTAGCACTTTCTTTATCACGTTTATGACATGTTCAGAAGCAGAGACCAAGTGTTATTAGTAGAAAAGGAATGATTAATTTTTTTGCAAGTTGAAGTGTTAATATTTAATTGTGACCTTTGTAGAAATACTATGGTTAAAATGGAAAAGTTAATAAAACTTCTATTCGAAATAACAGCAGATGGCCATGTAGTGAATACAAGCTTAAAATCACTCTTGGGGCTCTATTATGTTCACAAACTGCCTCAGCTATCAATTCCTGTGTATGTTGCTGATGAGAGAAAAACTGAACTCCTGTTTCATGTGGTGCACCTTAGCTGAGTATCATCTGACATGAAGGGCTATAGACAGCTCTGATTTCTAAACAAATCCCCGGTAGAGAAGCCTGGCATATTCAGTTAAAAGGCATTCTATTAACATTACTGTGGGGCTTTTTCCCACGAAAATTTTCATTAATATAGTACGGATTAAAAAGTCATGATAGTAAAAGAAATACTTTTATTCCCTAGAGTATTGCTTCTGAAAATATGACAGTATTGGGCCAACTCATCTTGCACAAAAATGAAATTGAGGTACGTGAGACAAAATATTCAGTGAAAGAGAAACTCATGGCTGATGCCTTGGAACTTGGACAGTGATCCCAGTTTCTGAGGAAATGGAAAGGCAAAAGCAGCATACAGCAGAAGGAAAGGTATCTGGATAAAAGCTGTAGAGAAAAGATGCAAGCAGACCCAGTGAGAAAAACAGGTGATATCGCTGAAATATGTAGAAAGCAAACATTCCTTTCTGGTTTTATGTCTTTTTAGCTCAAATAATAGCTCAAACCTTACTGACTCGGGTTGAATTTTCACTGGCTTCTTTAACCTAATACCAGACATCCACAGGAGGACTTTTTATTTTTGTCAAAGGCAGACAATGCAGGTGGCAAATTGTTGTTCTTTATTTAATTTCCTTCTTCTTCTGCAGGCAGGTGTTTTTAACCCTTATTAAGTTTTCCTTTTTTACTTGCAAGGCTATGCTATGTTCTTTGGGGGAAAAAATAGGAATGAAAAACATATTGGATCATGTCTTTTTAATAATATTCTCACCAACATTTTTTTTTCCCTTGCTGATTCTCTGATAAATGTAGAAAAAACTTACCAAAATGATGGTGTGGAGCTTACTAATATCAATACAATTTCAATACAATTACTGCAATTTTTACCTTACACTGGAAAGACATATGCATAGAATAGTGGCTAGCAAAAGTGTTTCCCCACAGTGTCTGAAATAGACTTTAGGGAGTTTCTCAAGTTCATACTTAAGGAAATATAATAGTGGATATTTTAACAAAGGTAAGAATTTAAACCTATGGTGGTTTGACACAATGTTTTGACTGTTCAGCAAATGGGGCTTGGTCTGACCATAGTATATGGTGTAAACATAGAAGAGGATGCCAGCAGAGTATATGTGCACATGTGGGGTCTGCCCTACATGCTCTCAGCCTGCAGCACATGGTGAGGCAGAGGGGGCCTGAGCTATAAACTCTCTTTAGCTTATTTTTGTAAAGGCAAAATTTTCTGCTTTGTTTCCTCTCTATGTTGGGAGAAACCCTTTATTTTTATTGGCTCCTCTGTTAAAACCACCCACTGAAAAAACAGTAAAGGATTAGCAGGGGCACGCCTTAGGAAAGAAAAGGGGATGAGAGGGGAGCACATCGTCAGCTAAGCATGTAGAATCTTCTTGTTGGGGGTTGGATCTGTTTCTTTTGTGTTTGTGGAATTTTTTCCTGGTGGTTTGCTAGGTAACTAATTGCTGGGTACTTATGGGTATTTGACCAAAACAAAAGGGGGCAGCAGGTTTTTCCTGGGGACAGCAGTGAACAGGACAGTTCGGTCTGAGGGCGCCCTTCCAAAAGGATGTTGGAGCACCAGAGGACCCTGCTGGTTTTCTACTGGATTTCTTCCCAGAGGAAGACTGGACTCGTCATCTCACCACCACTGGACTTTCTATAGGACCATCTCCACTCCACAGAACTGCATCTACTATTCAAGGAGGATTTCATCTGGACTGCTTTTACCACCCTGACACCCAGGGTGTCAGGTCACATCCCCGACTCTGTCAGGGTTTTTCTAGGGTTTTGTTTGTTTTGTTTTGCTTGTCTCTCAGTGCCATTACATTTGTATTTTCTTTTTTTTTTTTTTTTTTTTTTAAAATTCCTAGTAAAGAACTGTTCCTATTCCCATATCTTTGCCTGAAAGCCTCCAATTACAAAATTAATAATCTGAGGGAGGGGGTTTACATTCTCTATTCAAAGGGAGATTCCAGCTTTTGCTGGCAGATGCCTTTCAAACCAGGACACTTCTGCAGATATACCCATAGGACATCCACCAGATCCTGAAACCTGCCAGAGGAGATCTTAGATCCATTCTTAGCTGTTAACTCTCCTGGATGCTTCAATGCCTTTGGTTCCAATCATAAAGTGACAAAGATAATCAAAAGGTAATGCTTGCAAGTGTCACAGGTTATCTCTGTGTCTGGGGCACATAGCATATAACAGAATAGCCAGAGAGATAAAGCAAGGGCTGGGAACGTAAAGCGTCATGTACAGAAGGTTTGCTAAAACTGTTAATTTTAACCACCCATATTTTTTATGAATATTTCAGGACCAAAAAGCTTTTCTGATGTTCTCAGGAATCTTAGGGACCAATAGTTGATGAGAATGTGTGGCAAACACAAGAAAACTGTCTGTAGCTGGAAAGCTCAAGAATTTATTTTCATTTATGTTCACTGTAAAGAGGCTTCAACACTAGAACCTTTGTGGAGAATGCCTTAGAGAGTCTGCTTGAACCCAAAATGTCAGAAAATGTGTTGGTGTGTTGATATTATATAATATATATATTGGTATTCTCTAATGTATATATTCTGTAATAATAAATCTTCAGATGAGGATTCTATGTATATGGGTACATGTTGTGATGAAACTGTACCGCAGAAATTTTGATCTTCTGTTTACAGAGCATGACTTATCACATGGATCTTCCTCCATGTCTTTGAAATACAAGGTTGCAAATAAGATGCTAATTTTTAAAGCAGTCTCCTGAATGCTCTGTGAGCCTGATGTCCCTGCTGGGAAGCTTTGTGGAAATGATCTTAAAAGAAATTAATCAGCAAACAATTTGACCCATATAGACAGAAGTGTTAATATGGGTTTTGCACAGGGAACTTATGTCTCAGGTAATCTATTTGAAAGACTCATTGAGCATGTGCACAAGGATGAGACAACAGATAAAGTGTTCTGACATTTCAGAGGCTTCACCAGTCTTCACCTTACTTGTGATCAGTTTAGGGAGAACAGATAAATATCTAGCGCAGATAAATGTCTTCTTAAAAGATAGCAAAAGAAAGGTAGGAACAAATGATCGTTAAGAGAGGGAAAATAGTGTGCCCTACAGAGACCTGTGCTAACGCTTGTTCTATTCAGCATATTTGTACAGGATCTAGAAAAGGTGGTAGAGACTGATAAAGCTTGATGATGTTAAATTATTCAGTGTAGTAAAAATGAAAGCTGGTTCTGAAGAGCTGTGGAAGGATCTTACAGTGTTGAGTAATTGGGCAGTAAAATGGGAGATGAAATTCAGTGCTAATAAATGCAGAGTAATGCAGTTGGAGAAAAACAAGCTTAATTTTACAAACATGATATTAGTCTCTGAGCTGTTACCACACAGTAAAGAAATCCCAAAGTCATAATAGGTAATTCTAAGAAAACATTAGCATAACACACAGTAGCTGTTGAAAACAAACAAATTAACAAAACCAAAACAGAAAGCAAGGAATTATTAGGAAAAGACCAGGGCACAACTAAATGTAGCAGTAAATCCAAGTGTCCTCTGTATGGTTTTGATGCTCATCTCAATAAGAATTGAGAAATTTGCATGCATTTGATGTTCTCCTTTTATCTGTGTAGATCTGAACACAAATCCTCTATTGCAGTATCTGGACCTCAGAGAATCAGAAGTGTGTGTTTTTGCAATACCTCCTTTTGAATTTTTTTCACTGTGCAGGACTGCTTGCATGTACATATGTAACCCTTCAGAGCAGCCTTGGTGTGAATGTAAAAGCCAGTTCAATGAAAGCGGTGTGAAGATAAGCATCAATGAGCAGGCTCACCAGGATACATGAACTGTGCATGGATGGATTTCAGAAAAGATTCCAGCTGCTGATGATTGAGTGGATTTCAAAGGAAACATTGAAATGAGGCGACATGACTACAAGGGCAGGTGAAGACGGGATACAAAATGAGAAGATGTTTTATGAACTGAAACAGCAGCAGAAGTCAATAGAAGCAGCTTGTCTGGTTGTTCGGATGCTGATTTGAGAAGTGTGTTGACAGAGTTGGCTTTCAAACAGTCTTTGAAGGGGAGGTGATGGTTTTAGTTGCAGGAAGGGTGACCTGAATGAAAAAAAAATCATGAAAAATACCTAAAATTGTTCACTCAAGCCTAATTATGTATTAGAACAGTGTCCAAAAGTTGTCCCTTCTGAATAGCAAACTAGGTTAATGTTTTAAAATAACCAGAGGGTGGGCGATGGTTGAGCTCTGGAGGCCCGGGTGGATATTCTGCTTCTTCACCCAGAGAAGGCTGCTTCTAGAGCCCAGAGAGTCCTGATGGCAAAAAAAGAGTTAGCAGTAACGTCCTCAGGGGAAGTGTGTAATAGGCAAGAGGGAAAAATCAGCATAGCATCTGTGCTTCACAGAGATTTTACTCCTAGATGAAAAGAAAATACTGAGCATGATGAGAAATTGAGAAGTTGTAGACAACAACCAGTGACCATAGGAATTCCAGGGGCTGGAATTCCAGCTTTTTCATCTTACCTTTCCTTTTAAAAAGTATTGTCAAACAACATCCCTATTGTAAAATAAAATAAAGAAGTCCAGCTGCAAGAATACAAAGGTTCAACACCAACCAACCAAAAAAAAAAAAAACAAACCAAAAAAAACTGAGTGGCAAAAGAAAATGGAAGCAATTTCCTAAGAGGAAGGCAGCTGAAGTGTGTGAAGGAGAGCTTGTCTGGTCACCCAAAAGCTGGCCTGCCAGCTTTTCTGTAGAAAGCTGAGGAGGATGACAAGAGCATTGAAGGCAAAGAGGGGCTGGCAAGAAACTGGAAGCCTGTCTTATTTTCTTTCTGTCTTACTGAAGACCTTCACTCTTTTCCTTTCTATCTCTAATCTTCAGAGGTTTCTACCTTGTCCTCTCTTCCCACCTGCCTTTGTTGGCCTCAGTGCTTTCCTTAGCTTAGGTCCTGCTCTCTTGTGGCACAGTCCATTTATTTCTGTAATGTTTCTTCCCTTTTCTTCTAAAAGGAAGCAAGTTGCTTTGTTTTAGATCTCCCTTCTGCCTTACTTGTTTCTCCAACTCTTTGCCATCAGATAAACACAAAAGAAGAGACACTGAGCCAGGTAACAACAAAAAAGCACAATCTGAGCAAGTTCTTTGCAAACAAATGTTTCCAACCCCTGACATTTTTTACTGACAAACCCACCAGAGGATGTAAATCTAAATCCTTCCCTCTGATTGCTCAAATAAAGGTCTTTGCTCTTGGAGTCACTGCCACTTTTCTTCAGCCTTCAAAACAGGTTTGGCAGCTGTGCCTTTTCCTCAGTGAGCCCCCAAGCACTGCCACACTTGTGCAGGGTTTCTTCCCACAGCTATGAGTATGTTGAGCCAACAGCTATAATTTTCTAAAACCAAAACAGTAGAATAGTCAATAGACACGTGTTGACTAACTTCTGCACTTAGATATTTGAGGCTTTCTGAAAAACCTGTTTTGATGATGGCTCCTTTACAATTACAGTTGTTTCAGAAGAAAAAATAGGCCAGTTTTTCCTTTTGAGATAGTCTCTGATTTTTATGATCTACTAATTACAGTATGTACAAAAGAATTTCACATATGTTTACAAAACAAACATTTACGGTACTTGTGTAATTACAAAGTCTGCCATTAAATTAGTGTTTCACATGTTTATGTTTTAATTATTAACTGTGGCAGAATGTAGCTAAAGCAGAAAACATGTAATTTCTATGATAATAACTGAACACAATTAGCTGAATATCTTTCTATAAATAAAATGTGGTTTTCATTTGGATTCTTCCCTTGTATTAGTTGCATTTAGGGCAATGAAAAGAGCCTGGCATGCTCCCTCTTCACTGTGAGGGTTGTATGGCATTTTATATTTTGGAATTTACTATGCTAAAAGTGTTTACTTACATTGTTATGATTTAACCCCAGCCAGCCACCAAGAATCTCCCAGCTGCTCACTCGCTCCAGCAAGACTGGAGAGAGAATCAGAGGATAAAAGCTGGAAAACTTGTGAATTGAGATAAAGAATGTTAAACAGGGAAAGCAAAAAACATGCACACAAGCAAAGTAAAACAAAGAGTTGATTCACCACTTCCCACGGGCAGGCAGGTGTTCAGCCATCTCCAGGAGAGCAGGGCCCCATCACATGCAATGGTTACAAGAGAAGACAAATGCCATCACTCCAAACATCCCCCCCCACCCCCTTCCTCCTTCTTCCCCCCACTTTATATAATGAACATGACATCATCTGGAATATCCTTTTGGTCAGTTGGGCTCAGCTGTCCCAGATTTCTGGTGTCCTCCCAATTTCTCATGCACACTCAGTCTCCTCACCAGTGTGGCAGTATGAAAAACAGAAAAGGCCTTGGCTCTGTGTAAGCTCTGCTCAACAATTATAAAAAATCTCTATATTAACCCCATGTTCAGCACAAATACAAAGCACAGCCCCATACCAGCCACCATAAAAAAATCTAATTTTACCCCACCCAAAACCAGGACATAATGTAACTTCATGTAACATCATGTGGAATGATGTAAAGATTTTCATATAGATCTTGCCTCCTACTCATACATACATGATTGTCTGTATAGTAGTTTCTTTGTGCTTTTTCTGATGTACCAATGGCCCATATGTTCACCATTAGCTAATAGTCAGTTTTGTGCTCATGGCTCCTACCTAAGTTTCCTCTCCTCATCTGTGTAGTCCTAATAATTTCAGAATACACTTCATTTCTGTTCCTGCCTTTACTGTTGTCTACTTTTTTTTTTTCTCAGATTTTCACCATTTTAAGTATTTTCTTCTTTATTATTGTTATTGGATCCTGTGATATGGAATAATTTCTTAATGAAAGAGTGTCTCATTGAACTTTTTAAAAACTTTTATTTGGATTGCTGAAGTTAAGGTGTTCTACAGAAAGATGAGTAGTGCATCTTAAAAATCTAACTTCTAAATACATTTATCATCCTATCAGTATGAAAATTATGAATTTTCAATTATTTGTTGAGTGACAGTCTAACCACCAAGAATTTCTTCACTGAGGGCAGCAAAAACCAATCATTTCTTCAGTCCCCTGGAAGATATAGGTAAAAATCTAGGTTAACTTTCCTAGTCCTGGTGAAACATGTCAACACACTAACTCCTTTGTCTATGTGAAGGGGTCTAATATTGGATTTCACTTAAGTAATAATTTTCCTTCTTTAGCCTAACAAAAATATTGCATTCAAGTTCCTGGGAGGTTTCCCCATAAGGTGTCACTCACAGTATGGAGGGAAGCATTACTGAAACTCCTGAAAGCTGCTTCCATGGTCTGTGAGCTGGGTGACAGCTGACAAATCTTGAACATTTTCTGACAGCTTATCTAGTTACAGGAGTTGCTCAGATTACAGGTGCTCCTTACAGCCTGGTACAGCCCTGCTCCTGCAGCTTCTGGAGATAGCCTAGTCTCAATTTCCATACAGCTTTATTCCATTGCTCTTGGCATTGAGACTTGATACCTGCTTTGGAAAAGCTGCCTTCCCAGACTATTCAAAAAAACCATAAGAACAAACTCCTCACCACAGGGAGAGGGCTCTGATTCACCTCTAGTGGCACATCTTAGGCAGTCCTTTGAAGGCTCACTCCATTTCCTAGGTGATGCTGACTGAGTTGTGTTATCCTCACTTACTCCATGGCCTGCCCTCTTTCCCTGCCACTGGAGATTCCTACAACCTGGATTACCTACAAGCAAAAGAACTGAAGGATGTCAAGAACCTTTTTAACCTCAGGGCCATCAGGGTAGGAACCCAGCAGGAGGTGGAGGAGAGAGCAGGCTCCAGCAGACTCCTCACACATAATGCCATGGTGCTGGATCCACAGGGCACACATAGACCTCTTGTGTAACTGGTGAAGTTACAAACATATTGCAGGTTGCAACTACTGTGTCTTATGGGGAGAGAGCTAGAGCTGTCCTCACCCCAACCCATAATTTCCTTTAAAAGAAGACACTGCATATTAAGATTTGATAATGTCACCTTTTAATTTTATTCTGATTCAGGGAAAGGAAATGAAAGAAATATTTGACTGAAAATGTCACCTGGTGAAGACTTCCTTGCATGATACATACAATCATTTCAACAAGAATCTGTACACATAGCAAAGAAACCCAGAATTTCACAGTCTTGGTCCTGCTGAAAGATAGGATAAAACTGAACCTTCACATAGGAAAATATAATTTCTTCATGGGACTCTCACCTATTTCTACCACAGCTGAATTTGATCCAAATTGCTTAACACTATTTTCCTTAAATATTCATTTTTCAGGGAAAAGGTTTATATAACCTGTCACCTTATATTATAGCTGATGTAAAAAGTTTGTGACTGAAACCTTAAATGTTTTATCACCTGTCAGACATCCCAATGATAATAAAAAGTAACATCCTTTAAATTAATTAGTCATGATTAGGACTTCAAGCCCACAGGCCACTTCATTATGCAAAAATTATAAGTTAGCTATTTAAATTACCATTAAATTGATTCTTATGTTAATTGATATCTCACTTACAACCCCTGTTTTTAATTTCTATAGGCTCTTATTAAGGTTTAATACAAGTAACTAAAATATTTTAACTAATCTTTTAAATAAATATACTGAAAAAATTATGATAAATAATTTTCTCTGCTTATGATTTATGGTAAAAACAGGAATTACTTTAATAAAATTTATTAGACATCACTCATACAACCATATTAGCATGCAAATTCTTGTGATTTCCTATCCTATGATTCAGCATAAGAAGAATGTTTCTTCTGCACACACACAGCTGAGATCTTCTGAGATATGCAATGATTTGCAGAGATATTGAAAGGCAGAACTTGGATCATAGAATACAATCAAACCAGTAATGTGGAATACTAATAGTGGAGATGAGTATTCAAATTCACGTAAGCCACATGTTAATACTTAGACTGGATTAGATCTTGGATTGTCAAGGGCTCTTTGCCTTGTCTATGGCAAAGTAACAAATTTCTTGGAAAATGTGTGATTTTTGTCCTCAAGTTAGGGCCTGCTAGCACAATAGTAGAACAGACTTGTGCGTTTCTCCAACCTTTGGATTTCACTTTCTTAGTATGCTGTTGGACCATGCTGAAGTTTGGTGAGTTCACTTTATTGACCTTTTCTTTTTTTGGTTTCCAATATTTGCAATGAAATCTCATCTGCTATTTAGTTTCTTTCCTGATTATTAGCTTTCTGAATAATGTAATACACATATGAAATAGAGATATAGGGTTATATCCCAGCATTGTTACTGGAAATGGCTGTACTTCAGTGATTCAAGCTGAGACCGTGTTCCTCCCCCCAGGTCTTTCCCAGACAGTTCAGAGCCCCTATGATGAACAACACAGGCTAGATCAAAAAAGAAATACAAGAACATCCTTTATGTCTCAAATAGCCTCAAAGTTCTTATTTGTATCTCCAGTACCTTCAAACTTCATTCATGCTCTAAGGCATGCAAAAGATGTTTTTATTTTCTTGCAATTGAAAACCTCTGTGGTGGGCTCTGACACAACTCACAGTACATCAGGTACTTTCAATTGAAAACCCATCACAAAGAAAAAAGTTCCAGGACTCCCTTTTGCCAGATGGGGCCCTGGGGCATCTTGAGCCAAGAGTTCTGCACCACAGAGGTAGCTGACCTCCTCTGAAGGAAGCAAGTCCTGTGAGAGCAAAGCACTTGGCCTGGTATCTGTAAGTGCATCTTGGAGCAAACAGAAAGAGCCATATGTTTAAACACCTTCTCTGAAACAAGTGCAGCTTTGATACTAGCCTATGCTTTAAACGCTTGATACTTCACTTGTCAATACCATGCACAGATAGTTAAAACTTCTAAATACACCAGAGATAATAAAAATACTAAACAGAGCTAAACTCTGAAGATTTTCAGATAAACTCGAGATATTTTCAACTTTTCTTAGAGATGGTACATTTTATCCCTCTTACTGTAGCTGTGAGAGGTTAACCTCCAAAGGCTGCTAGGTCCTGAATGCTCTGAATCCCCACTGGACAATGCAACTGATACTATTTATTGGGTGGCAACATCTTTCGGCTGACAGCACCTACCTGAATTATTTATTCTCAACACACATCTTTTATTAAGGGGACTTCCACTTCACATTGTTTTAACAAAGAAAACCAAAATAATATTTTCCTCTAAGCTACTAAATACTGTACTTCAGGCAAAAAGAAAAAAGTGCTTCAGATGGTATCAAGGCTCATCTATTTAACAGTTTAACAACACCTGTCATAATTCCCATTAGTCTATTCGTGACAGAGAAAAAATCTTAAATTAACTTGACCAGAGGATGTTTTAACTTCATTGCCTTAGATCACATTGCACTGTTGTGTGTTAATGGCTTTTTTTTGAGGAATGAAATGTGAAT
The DNA here is from genome assembly GCA_013400575.1 of Peucedramus taeniatus. Classification (NCBI taxonomy): domain Eukaryota; kingdom Metazoa; phylum Chordata; class Aves; order Passeriformes; family Fringillidae; genus Peucedramus; species Peucedramus taeniatus. Next base: position 17,836 of record WBNO01006778.1, read on the forward strand.
AGATTAATCTTACTGTAAGTAACAAGGGTCATTGGAAGAGCAGATCTATAAAGGGTCAGTAGAGTACATCTAAACAGTTAAAATCAGTCTCTAATATCATAGTGGTATAACCCATGAAATAATGTTCACTTTTTACCTTTATTTCTTTATTTTAAATTTGTTGGGTTTTTTTCATCTTCATACTCTAGAATATATTATAAGTTATAGCAGCATCCAAGGGCACCACCATAACCAGATGGGACAATTATTTGCCTTATAAACTTTCGTTTCTGAGTTTTAAAGTCCAATAGTAAAAAAGCCCTACAAATAAACAGCAGTTTGGCATCTTGAGCATCAAAGATTCAAGGCATCCAGAGCTTCAAGGATTTAGTTTGGGATTGATATGAAGTTATAAAATAAATTTTCAAAGATAATGGCTCTGCTGTTTGGTTTTTTTTTTCTATTAAGGCTTTTTTTAGCAGTTGTATAACTTGAAAAGTGTTGCCATATAAGCAGGATAATTTGGCAAGGAATTTTGTTCATAATATGTTTTAATTACTTTTAGCATTATATATAAGGGTCTTTTTCAAACTGCCAAGACATTTTAGTTGGAAAAAGGTTTTCAAAACAGGTGCATTCAGGTGGATTTTTTCTTAGCATAATCTGCCATAAAATACTTGTTTCATAAAATACACATTCAAGTACCTACTGCTTAAACATGCTCAAAACTTCTTAAATACATCCCCAACCTTTCTTCCTTAGAAATGAGGCAACTATCAGATTTTGCAGGTATAGCAACAGCAAGTCAAGCTATAACAAATTAGGGCAAGATTATTACTGTCTTACCTTGCATTTTCAAAATGCAAATAGATTAACACAATTTTTAAACAACAATTTAGCACTTTTCAAGAGAGATTTCAAAGCTTCTTCACAGAACCATCACTGAACCATAAAAACGTGGAATAGATGGAGCTGGAATAGCGCTTAAATATCACCTACTTCCAACCTTTCCTCCATGGGCCAGGACACCTTACACTGGACCGGGTTGCTCAGAGCCCATCCAACCTGGCCTTGAATACTTCCAGGGGTGGCTCAGCCACAGCTTCTCCAGGCAACCAGTTCCAGTGCCTCACCACCATCACAATAAAGAATTTTTTTCCGAATTTCTAATCAAAACCTACACCCTTGCAATCTGAAGTCACCCTCGACCTCGTCCTATCTATGTGCTCTTATAAACAGTCCCTCTCCAACACTCTTGTAGTTCCCTTCAGGTCCTGAAAGGCTGCCATAATTTCTGCACAGAGCCTTTTCTTCTTCAGGCCGAAAAAACACAACTCTCTCAGCTTCTTTTCATGTGAGAAGTGCTCCAGCCCTCTAATCATCTTCATGAACCTTCTCTGGACTCACTCCAGGAAGTCCATGTCCCCCTTATGCCAGGGCCCCCAGAGCTAGACACAGAACTCCAGGTGGGCTTTCATCAGGGAGGAGTGGAGGGGGAGAATCGCCTCCATCCATCTGCTGGCCACACTGCTTTTGGTACAGCTCAGGATACAGTGGGTTTTCTGGGTTGCAAGTGCACATTGACGGCTTGTGTTGAGCTTCTTATCAATCAACATACCCAAATCCTTCTCAGTGCTGATCTCAAACCATTCTCTGCCCAGCCTGCATTTGGGATTTCCCTGACCTGCATTGTACTTGGCCTTGCTGAACTTCATGAGATTCACACAGGCCCATCTCTCAGGCTTGTCAAAGTCCCTCTGGATGGCATTCCTTCCCTCCAGCATGTCAGTCACACCACACAGCTTGGTGTCATCAGCAAACTTGCTGAGGGTGCACTCAGTCCCACTGTCCTTGTCACCAGCAAGGACAGATGTAAAACAGTGGCGTGATCTTGCCTGTTACAGAGGTAGGAGACTGACTGGCCTGTATTCCCTGTGTCTTTTTTTTTTTTCCTGTTTTAAAAATGGGAGTTTATTATGCTTCCCCTTTTCCAGTCAGTGGGAATGTCACTGGACTTCCAAGGCTTCTCAAATATGATGGACTGTGGTTAAGGAAGGTTTCACCATCTTTAGTTTATAAATGAGTAAATAGCGTAAAAAAAACCCCTAAATTTGCTGGCCATTTTCATACCAGGAGAAGAGAATACTTCTTCAAAATAGTAACTCTGTTGTTAAGATAGCTTTGGACAATAGAGTGCCCACAGTTCCTAGAAAATATATTGTCTTGTGTACTGAGCTAGAGTGAGAAGGACATATTTTTTAAGGGTCCTTCTCCCCCACCCAACTTCCCCACTTCCTTTTGACTCCTATGTACTACTGGATGTTGATTTATGTACAGAAAGGGACAAAAACTCAGCTGTCTTTCTGATATCTAAGCCTGACTATCTAGATTAATGGTCCTTACCCCAAGATCAATATATTCAGCTGGAGATATTTTACGTTAGATGCTTTCAAAATATTGTTCCTCTCACTTTTATACTGTTCGTTATGGGATTTGTTGTTTTACTCTGGCTGGTTAATCAGTCATAATGTTACCAATGTACTATTAACCCAAATTTATCTTAGAGAGTTCTCTAATGAGGCTATTCAGTCCTTGGTGGAAAATTTTTCTTCATTAATCTACATTGGAAATGGTTTCAGGAAAAGGTATCTCTTAACAAAACAGTGGTATAGATTCCCGTTTCTAGTATGTAACACACAAACATGCCTAGTGACTCAGTGGGGTGAAGTTAGTGGCAGTCTTCTTCAGTTGGGAAAAATTTACAAGTGGCTTCATGTTGCAGATAATAGCTCTCAAATAAATTGAGTTGTGGCTTCATTAAACCGCATCCTTTACTTCTTTTTCCTATTTACCTGAAACAGCCATAACTAGGATTAACTGTTGTGTGACATATATAACATATAAAATAGAGAGACAGTCTCCAGAACTGCAGACCTTAAAGCTTTGTAGGGATTTAAAGATTATAACCAACACTTTGACCTGGCAGTAGATGGGTAGCCAGGGAAAAGCAGAGACTACAAGTACAGAGTACCATTCTGATAAAATGAACCATAACATTCAATACCAGATAAAGCTTCCATGGACATTGGCCTCCCAATGTTATACTGTGTGTCAGCTCTACTTTTGGAAGACATTAATGCTGTAACATTTCCTCAGCATCTGATGCCTTGGCAATTTAGTAAAATAACCCAACTTCAGTTGCCATCTCTATGCAGATGAATCATTTACATGTATCTCTAATGCTCTATCCTGAAAGTGATCTTGGTGTTGAAAAGCTAAACCTTTATATCTCTTCATGGATGTGGCTTTCAATTTGAGTGCAACATGACTAAGGAAAATCTCATTCTGTTCTGCCCCAGACTTTTCTGTGTTGCTATAAGCATCAGCACCATTCTGCCTGCTATTCACATCACTAACATGGACAGGATCTTTGCCTCATGCATTTGATTTTTAGTTTTCATGTCCAAGCCATGGCTCAGCTTTACATATTATGGCATAGGAACTCTAAAAAATAACAGATGGTGCAGGTAGCTAGGGAAGCTCAAGAAAATAATGACAATACTGGTCATTGCAACAAGTATTTTGCAGATCCTTGCAGGAATGGCAGGTTTTCAAGAGAATCCTCTCTATACAAGTCTGCAAGTGATTCTCTACTCTTTATCACCTCAGGGAAAAAGTCCTAACTTGTCTTCATGTACAAGGCCCAGCCAGTGTCCACTCAGCACTGATTCAATAGCTGAAAGGTGGATGTTGACTCCCAGCAGGCCAACTTTCAAGTTTTTGTGCTTTCTTCTGTACCAGACCTCCAGGATAAGAGAAGATGACATTGAAATACATGTTATCATATTTTTGTCTCCAAACCATTGTCTTTATGACATGATTTTCCTTCTGCTCCTTTTTGTGCAGTCCCAACTACAGTGCAGTCCTGGTCCAAAGCTAAAAACACCAGATGTTTCATCAATATTGTACTCAGCATCAATTTCTCTTAACAGCATCTGAAATGCCTTTTGTGGCTGTGACAAAGCAGACAGGACTCAAGAGGCATGAAGATGAGGGAGAAACTCCCTATCCCCTGCAGTGATGGCAGGCCAGGGCAGCTGAGAGTTTGGCTCTTTCCAAAATGGCACATCAGAAAAAAACCTAATTTTTGTCCCTGAAGGCAATTGTGCTGAGGCTAAAAGAGAATAGCTGAAGTCTTTTACTGGACCATCTTTTCCAACAATTCCTCCCTTCACCCTCTCATCAAAATATATTTTGACATACATTTTCCAATTTTTTGATGAAGGACTTGAAGTTTTTAGCCTTTTTCACTTAGGGGAGTGTTTTTTCGCGTAAGAATCTTTAGGAGTATGAAAAATATTTTGAACAATATTTAATTTAACCTCTTTCTCTGAATCCAAAAGCAAAGGTGATGTGTCAAGCTAGGATCTGCATGGAGGACCTCTGTGTACCAGGGAAAAGGTGGTAGGTTATGGGAGCCTTTGAACTCTAAGTCTATTGGAGATGCCCTGGTTCAATAAGGAATTAATTCAAAGAATCCTGTGGCCTGCATTATGCAGAAGGTCAGACTAGAGGGTCACAATCATCTCTTTCAGCATAATAATCCATGAATCTGTAAGACCATCTTTTACGGTTCATTTCTTCTAAATGCCAATATTTATTTGTAGCTGTAATACTATTTAGTGTAACATATATAGCTGGCAGGGTAAGTAAATGCTAACACTTTTGCTCAAATATTTTTCATGAAAAAATCAGAAAGTGAGTAATAGATGATGTGATGAACACTTACATCAGATATTGACCTAAAAGAAGCTCTAACTTCTCTTTTACTGTATCTTTTTCCTAGGCTAGAAACTTTTGTTCTTAAAATATTTTAACAAAGTCTAGGAAAGGATCTTGAGCTTCTGTATAGGGTCAGACTATAAGAAATTTGATTTAAATATTATCAGAACTTTAAATACCTCTGTCACAGAGCTTGATATTTTTGGCAGTTAGAGACCACCTTTATTCTGTGTAATGATGAGGTTTGACTTTGTTTGATATTTCTTTTTTAGCCAAAAGAATGGTGCATCTTTCTTTAATTGTGATCCTCATCAACCATTTGGCCCAGTAACACTATGCAAATTGAACTCTTCAAAAATTAATGCTAACATTTATTAAATAATGCATCATACAATAAGTTAATTTGAAATTCTAAGGTGAACTCCCTGCTCATAAGAGAAGGGTATTTTTTTCCTGTGCCATCTTCATAAAACATCTTTATAGTCTTTCTAAATACCTTGAATGTCATTCTTGGATTTTGACAAATTTATCTCTGCTGAGGCTATTCACAAGGAGACATTCTCTCCATTACAGAGCTTTTGGATATCCTATTCCTTGAATTCCATCCATTACCTCTATTTCAACATAATTATTTTTATTTTCTTAGTCTGAACAGGTTGGAGAAATGTATTGATGAGAAGCAACCCTTTTGCTAAAGATGTGAAAGCTCAGAATACATGTGATGACATCATCTGCAAACCAGCAGGAATTTTGCACCATTATAGAAAACACACCTCATTTGCCTGATGACATAATATCATACCCAAGGACTCATGGCAACATGTGGAGAGGTAGCCATTTGGAAGATGTATATATCTTATAGATATATATTTATATATTTATATAATTTATACATGCATACAAATAAGTTTTTGAGCTTTTTAAAATTATTTTAGAGAAAATAGAACTGGGTCTTGAAAGTAAACAACAATTTATAAGTATGTTCCTTTAGTTTGACAAAAGCAAATGTAGATTTCCCCATTTGCCTGTGTTTAACCATTCTGAATGCTTTTTGAATATGCCTTTTCCTGAGTCCTGCTTGGGGTTTGTCCCTTTTTCTCACATGTTGAATGCATACATGAGTCTGTCACTTTCCACTCACTCATCCAGTGGCCATGACCCAGGCAGGTGGTGAAACAGAGGCTGGTAAACTGAGTAGAAAGAAATGCAATGATAGGTAGTGAGGTCTGTTCAGTAGGAGAGGGCCTTTGCAAACACAAATCAAGATAACAAAACCAATCCTTTCTTGGCAATTAGCAAAGCCCTGAGCAAGCAGGCTGCAGTCCCCAGCCTCCTGGAGTCCCTGCTCTCTCACCAGAGGCAGCTGGGGCAGCTTTAACCTGCTGTGCTCCTGCATGCAGCTGCATCAAGAGAACAACAGCAAAGTCAGTATTTGGAGGAAGTGCACTAAAAAAAAAAATTAAAAAGTAATTTCCTTTGACATAATATTGTCACTAGTGCACATGGCGGGGGTGCATTATCAGTGGAGTCATGAGTTTAGTTTAGAAATGAGTAATTTCTTTGCTTTGAGCATCTTAAGAATGTCTTCATGCTTGTGTTTCAGAAGAAGGCAGACCTTTAGTTGAGGCTGTCTTTACCAGTAGTACTTAGGGCTGTTTCCCAGAGTAGCTGCTCTGCCAAGCAGCTCCCCAGCAGTGGCAGCATGTACAGGTAACTAGGAGCAGAATAACTGAGTGGAAGGTGACAGCTGGGGACATCTCCAGCCTGTTTCATCCTTCTTCCCTCATACAGCCTTGGTGGACTGAGATAACAGTGCATCTAAGGGTATCACAAAGAGTGTGGAGATGTGAGCTGAACTTTGCTTGTGACTTGTGCTGATGTCTGGCTCCATCCAGCACACCAGGAAGCAGGCACTGGCTCTTTGGGCTGAAGCTGGATGTGCCTCGGCTATCTCCCTCTCAGCTGTGCTACTGCTTTCAGAAACAGAGGGGTCTTACTCATTTTTAGCCTGATGCACTTCTCTACTGGGGAGGCACTTCTGGTTTTTCTGTTGACTAAATATCACTTTAACAGTTCAAAAGGCCACTACTTTATGAGGGGAAAAATGTGATCTGTTGGAGTATGATGGGCTCCTATGTGAGCACAAATGATTTGGCAAATTTTGAAAAGAGAACATGTGGCCTGAATAATCAACAAGAGGAATTCACAATGGTTTGGCTTGGCTTGCCTAATTTTTTTCTCTGATTTGTCTGTTCTTATAACTGCCACCTGTTCTTCTGTTTGCCCATAGATCTGCTTTTTTTTTTAAACTAGAAGACGCACAATGATAATTTAACTTGACTCTTTTCATAAAAAAGAAGCTATAACTTCACTGCTTTCAATGCATTTGTGATGAAATGTAGCCTTTAGAAAGATATCAAGTGCAGTATTCCCAGCGATGTCTATGACCTCTTTATGTAAAAATTTCTTGTAGCTAATTACTTCGAGTGTTTAGAACATTATGCCATTTCTACTTGAAATTTTTCTGGTTTTACCTACCATATGCTGAAATTTGTTCACTCTTTGAAGGTAGAAAGAGCTCTAAGCAAGCAGAGACCTTCTGACTCAGCACTTCCTTACAGGCCCTGATCAAGTTACTTTCACCTTCCCTTTGATAAACTGAAGAAATAAAGGTTTGTATCTCTCTACCAGGCGAGATCTACTTGATCAGTCATTCCTGTAGCCCTTCACCAAAGTCCTTGCCATATTTTGAGGCTCAGTGTTTCAGTAATAGTTGCACCAAGCGTATAACACCTTAGTTTTAAGAATATTCACATACATAGGTAGATGAAGATGTCATCTGGGCACATATGATCAGTCTTGTGCAAGAGTAAAACAATGGTTCAGCTTCAAATTCAGAGATGCCAAAATCTTCTGACCTTCTTTTAAAATTTTATTAATATGGGGGAAAGCTGTATCATATCATGTAAGGCCTCTACATTTAATTGCAATTTCTGCTGCAAAATATCTGCAATTAAACAAATTGAATTGTGATAGTAACAATAGATGAAGAAAGATCAAGAAAGATGAAGGAAAAAAGGTTGTATCCTACAGGGAATAAATGAAATCTGCTTCCCACAGGAAAGAATCAGTTTTCAAAGATAACTACAGTAGGGCAAAATGGAGATCTTCGAGCTTCCTTGGGCATACTGCAAGGTGAAACTCTACAGGTCATGGCAGTTCTTTGGAGATTTGTTTTGAGATTCATTTTCATTTCTAATCCAGTGCACGAGAGAGAGGAGGTCAAATGAAATGAAATAAACCCACATTTCTATGAAGCCATTTGCTATGAAACTCCACCTGCTACAGAAGAAGAAATAGCTTTGATTTTAATCACTTTTAATCAAATCACTTAGTCAAACCTCTCCATCTTCAAAATGAATCATGCTGAGGGAGTGTGAGCCCACAGAACCGCAAAGAAAAGTGGCAATATCGCTGGAAAATGCTTCCTATCATTTTGGCAGAATTGCAGAATGCTTTGATTCACAGCAGTATAGACCTATTTACTTTGGCATGGTGTGTATGTCCGTGGTGTAATCATTAAATTTAATTCTTTACTTTGTGGTAGTAAAAAATGTATATAGCATCAGACTTAAATCTTCAGTAGCAAAACACTTGTGGGCAAGGTCTATTGTCCAGTTCACCCATGCAACATACACTTATACAATTTTAACAATTTTAACTCACACTTAATCTGATTAACTAACTGACTTCATCTAATGCTCTCTCAGTAGCAAAGAGTGGCAGTTTTGGGAGCTAGAACTGTTTTCTCTTGATTCAGGGAGACAGTGCATGGCCTGATGAGTGATTTAGGTGCCTTCTTTCCTTCTGCCCCTTTTCTTCCTCACAGAAACTGCACGGAAATTGTAACTTCCTCTACAAGTCCTGCCTGCATTATACTTCCACTCTGTGCAGTGCTCTACATATGGAACTAATTTATTTCTCTGCCCAAATTCACTTAGGTATTCCCCATGCATCCATTACAGAATAATCCATCAAATAATGCATACCTCTGTATCTTTACTTATCACACATAACATTGTTTCCTTATGGAGCATCTACCCAAAAATTCTCTTCTTCATGATTAGGAAGAAAGAGTGACATTGAAGGCATTTAGTTTGCCTCAGCTGTAGATCTCTTTATCTTAATTTCTAACAGTATTTTTATTTTTTAAATGAGACTTAGCAGAATTCAGCCTGAAAAGCTCATGAGTATTCTTTTATTCTCAACTAATTTTTTTCTCACATAATTTTAAATAGAATTTAATTCCTGGAATTCTTTCTTTCTTTCTTTCTTTCTTTCTTTCTTTCTTTCTTTCTTTCTTTCTTTCTTTCTTTCTTTCTTTCTTTCTTTCTTTCTTTCTTTCTTTCTTTCTTTCTTTCTTTCTTTCTTTCTTTCTTTCTTTCTTTCTTTCTTTCTTTCTTTCTTTCTTTCTTTCTTTCTTTCTTTCTTTCTTTTCTTTCTTTCTCTCTCTCTCTTTCTCTCTCTTTCTCTCTCTTTCTTTTGTGGCTTGACTATTAAGATTTTAAAAATCAGAAATATCCCTGAGTCTTTAAGACAGCTTCAAAATTACTGTGTTTTTCCACTGTGCTCAGTGCTATTCTTTGTGCATATGGGACTTGGTATATGCTGACATTGTTTGTCTTCTGTTACAGGATTATAAGATTCCTTCAGCCTGGTAAGGGAGAACATAGATTGAGTATACACAATTTGGTTTTAAATGTTGGACATGTGCTGTGCTATCTTTTTCTGTAGAGCAGCAGTAAATTCTTCCTATCACACTGAGGGGTAAGCATGTTCTATGTTTCAAGTTTTAATAAAAACATAATTAAAAATGCTTCTTATGCTACAATATATGTATGTAGTACACAATTTTTATTTCTATAACATACAGTATATAATGAATAATGTGATTACTCTAGATCTAATATAGGACTCCTCAATATGAATATGAATTATGTCCATGCAATGGTTTTGTATATCTATCTTTTATTATGTGGCACAATTTGCTTTATTTTCCTCAGGGCACAGCTTGAGCTCAGTTTCCACCTCTGATTTTTGTGTGGATAATAAAATATTTATAGTCTTCAAAATTAGGTGCTGAGACAGTGATTAGTGTGGTATGAATGAGCAAGTGAATAGATAAGGGCGTGACATTTTGCACATGCATTAGCACATACTGAACTTATGCACACAAAATCCCAATTTGTGTGCATGTACATGCTTGTGATTCCAATTTAGCAGTTGCTTTCTTCTTACCAGTGACATTCCTTCTGCAGTTTTACCTGCCCTCTGTATTCTTCTGTTTGGAAGATATTTGGCCACGGCAGCTCTGCTGTGTGGGATACAGTGGCAACACAGTTCGGGCAGGCTATGATTTTTCTAAGTCTCCATTCAAATTACAGTGTGATTGTCTGGATGCAATTTTTTGTGTGTTTTCTTCCTTAGGTGGACGATACATTAAAAGTCAACAGACCCCGAGAAGCCTGTGACACTCCAGAAGTGCCTTTGATCAGGTCCCTGTGCCAAAACACTTCTCCCCACCCCCATCCTATACTGCCGTCCCAGTGGCCACCTTTCACTGCAGACAATTTCAGTGTCTTATAGAACACTTATAAAAAATTTTGGAGACAATTCAGGCCAGAGGTACTGTGTTAAGGTAAAGAAATCTTTAAAGCCACTCCTCTCTATCAATACAATTTTAGGATGTGACCTTAATTTCTATGCCTTGTAGACATAGTAGTGAATTGTTTTGCCTGATTCAAATCTGTCTATTTAGAAGGCCCACAAAAAGACACTGTTTTACACAACCAATCATATCAGAAAAGTATAAGCTTTCTCAGTCTCCAAAGATACTGGATGCAGGCTTATTTTTGCAAGGAGGTACCCCAAAGTACATGGGGATTGATCACAGTAAGCAAGTTATCTCCTGCACAGAGCTCTTGAGAATATAACCATATTCTAAGATAATTCATTAATCTGTTCAGTATTTTTACTGAAATACAATTTCTTCATGTTATGTCTTTGAAAATTGTTGTTGTTGTTTTGGGGTTTTTTTTGGTCAACAAGTTTCTTCTATCAAAACCTGTGTTTTAATAATTACAAAGAACTTACAAATGATCCTACCACATTGTGAGTCTTTGAAAGTAGTAGATAATGCAGCCAAAGAATTGATCACATCATACCGACCCAAAGGGCTTGTCATTTGCATGTTTCTTTTAAACTAAAACGGTACTAAATTAAAGTATCCCAGCTAGTGCTGTGCTTGATTCCTCTTCTAGCATCCTCTTTTTCTTAGTGCTTAAAAATCATTGTTTTGTCCCTCCCCAGAAGTAACACTGTCATTCTTGTGGCATATACACCTAAAATAATAAACTAGCTGTCAGCAGTATGATTAGCTGAAGCCACATTTATTTTCCCAACCAAGTTGAGAGGATTTGGAATGGTGAAGCAGCATTGATCATACCGTGTGTTTTGCCATTGAATATCTAATTTAATATTAGTTAAACTTGATCAACAATTCAAGAGTTTAGGGTCACATTATTAACAGAAAACATCAATCCTTTGGATAATTCAATTAAAAAACATCAATAAAAATCTAATTTCAAAAGTCACTAGTATACCAATATACCATATCCAGCAGACAGAAGCTGCTCAGCCACCATTGAATCATTGCCTGTTTTAATAAGTATTCAGAAATTATACTGAGACTTCAAAAGAAATTGTAAGGAATTGTTAGCAGGTTTATTAATGTTTTATGTTTTATTAAAAGTTTGGGTGTACATTTCACAATGAGCAACATCAAAAATCAGACTTTCTGCCTGTAATTTTGCTTCCTCCTGTCTTTCTGCCTTTGGGATTCGCTCTTTTCCTTTCATCAGCTGCCATTTTCAGCAGCATGCAGTAATTTCATGGCTCATTGCAAGCGCTGAAAACCTTTGAAACCACAAATGCTAACCTACCTGGCCTGCAGCCATTTAGGAAGAGATTAATTTAGCAAACAGAAGCAAAACACTTTCTACTTCTAGCCTGTGCATAATTTCACTTCTATCTATATTTATTTTACAGTGAGCAGCGTAATGACAATTTCAGTAATTGCAACTCTGTAAAAATTTGCCTACCTAGCTTATCTCACTATCACAAGACTGTGAGTCAGTCAGATTAGAAAAAGTACAGCATGTGAAACTGCATTGGTTGCCTTCCAAAAAATATGTGCCTTATATAAAATTTAAGTGATGCTTTGCACTTATTTGTATACTTATCTGCAGGACAATGGATTCTCCATGATGTTTGCTTGAGATGTGTATGCCTTTTTAATGCACTGTGATTTATGGGTGCTTTTCCCATACAAAAAGATCAGCAACACTAGTAGGCTGCAAGTGCCAGCCCATTTCTGCAGACTTAGTTACAAATGGCTGTTATGGTGCTGTCAAGCGATTTGAACAGAACTGAAAGTCCATCTGGGGCAAATCTAAGCTATCATGCTTGGAACAAATTCAAATTCAAAATTAGCCTGCAAACTGTTAGCTGAAAAAAAAGTTCAAAATGTTTTATTGTTTCTAATTTGTCTCAAAGATCAAATTCTCTAAGTAAACACAGAAACTTTTCTTCTAATCCATTTTTTATTTCATTTGACCAGCATATTCAGAACAAGATGCATAAAGTCAAGCTATTAAATGTTTATTCATACAGTAAGATAGAAACTGCTTGATTTTCCTGTTCCCCTGTGATTTGTCTCAGTGCTGAGTATCCCACTTCTAACCGAGTGTGTTGAGCACTAAGGTTCCTATGTTTATCCTCTGGCAAATGTAAATGTTACAATAATTGAACCCAAAGCCTTTGTTGCTATGTGCTGTGCAAAAATAAAGTAACAACAAAGAATTGTTATAGCATTTTCAGATACAAAGGAGAAAAAAGATTTCTTTGTGATTTCTTTACGATTCCCGTGTCTGACTTTATAGCCAGCATGATGGCCTCAGGTATGAGGAATCCCTAAGGTATCTCACAGCTCCTGACTTCTATATTGGTATCCTGGCACTGGTAGCAGGGCAATCTGGTGCTGCTTTCTGGCAGTCATTGCTCCAGGCTGAGCGGGTTGGAAGGGATTTCAGCGACCTTGAATGACCTTGTGGATGGCAGTCACTGGGTAATGATTTTGACTGCAGGATTATGCAGTGGTACTTCCTGCCATGAGGGGCTGCAAGAAGATTGCTGCCAATGACATGGAGGGAGATGGAGTGAAAGGGACTTCATCAGTGTTGGAGATGAAATAGTTTAAGGTGCACATCTTTCCAACTTTTTACATGAGAGTAGTGAAAGAGTAATTGAATATCATTGTTAGCTTGCTTTGCTGCAATTCAGATATGTTTAGATCAGCAAAAGGAAAGTGTACAGCATTAAACTTGTTTATGCAGTGTTTTTATAATAGCTAATTCATTTAAGCATACAGATACACAGACGGCAGTGGGATGACTGGCCAACCCACACAGATGTACACCTCCAATCTGGCATCCCATAACATTCATAAAATATGTCAACACAGCCTGGATTCCTTCCATAGTTTATGTTAAACTATTGGTGTTCATATCATACAAGCAAAATATTTCATGTTGTTAAAATTTGTGTCCCTAGTAAATAAATAGAAAAACTAAACACATTCCCCCTAAATGCACAAGCCGTGTGTAGCAGCATTGAAGCAATATGTACTGTTTGTACTTCTAGTAACATTGCAGAAATTAACATTTGTAAAGCTGTTTATCATGCAGGCAAGTGGTAATATGGAAGCTCCTATGTTTTATTAGTGTTCTCCTTTTAGCTGTAATGTCCCTAGCACAGTGCTCTCTGTAGTTACTAGATTCCCAGTATGCTGGACCCCACATCAGAGCAAGCAGAGAGGAAGAGGGTGAGATGAGGAATGTGACTATGAGAGGGGAGTCCCATGACCTAGTGGTGCCCCCATATTGCTGCCCCATATCTCTGCATTGTCCCATTCACTCACCCCTAATCCCCAGCTAGAGACACCAGCAGTTGGCATAAACCATCTTTTTTTGGCATGGAGTGTCCTTGAGCGGTGGGAAGGCAGCAGCTCCACTGCATATGAGTAAGTGCAGATGCTCTAGTGCAGGATAAAGGCCAAGAATGAGTCTGGTGTGCAGGATGAAAGAATAAAAGCTGAATCCTATTTTTAGACCAGAATTCATCCAGCACCCTGAATGTAAAGTAAATTCACAGACAGAGTCCTCATAATCCATGGAGCACTTGAGAAGTCTTAGCACAGCTCTGCTTCCCCTGCATATGACAGCAGAGTTATCCCACCTCCCCTCACCAGGATTATCCTACTCCTGCTTTGCAGAAGACCGGGATGGTCTCAGCAGCTGCAGAGAGTCTTTGGGTAGCACAGAAGGTGTTTTCTTTTCAAAAAAGGAGAAACTAGAAAGGTTGTAGCAGAGTAATAATTGGTGGCTCTTGCTGGGGGCCTTTGACACTTTGGCTCTTGCCAAGGTTTGGTTTTTGACTTGTTTACAGGAGATCTTTTCCAGACATCTTTTCCAAATCTCCTAAACATGGATGCTTAAAATGTTGCAGCTCCCTGCACCTCTGATATTTATATATTGTTATTAAATTATGAAATATTATTTTTATATTTAGAGTATTAAATTCTGTCACTAATAAATTCTGTCACTAATATCTAAACATGTAAAGTAAAATAGATCAGCACAGTACTGTGAAACAGTATAGTATATTTATATGTAGTAAAATAGATCCATTGCCATTATGTTTAATGAATAATATTTCCTATTAACACACATCTCTGCATTTAAGTAACCCAGAGCTATGACACAGACCAATCAAATGAAATCAAATGAAATTCCCATCAAGGTACAGGACTAGTGTGGAGGGAAGAAAGCAATATTTGATCATTAATACACAGACACAAAAATACATTGTTGTTAGACATGCAGAAGTCCATAAAACCACACATGCTGCTTGGAGAGGATTGAATTATCTTCAAGCACTACCATCTAATTAAATATGTATATATTTCTAGGGCCTGAGCTCTGGAAAGCATTCCTATTGAAGAGGGAGTTTAAGCATATGCTTAACTGCAGAATGGGGGCTTGGAGGAAGTATTAGTATGTGTAGTCAAAAAGTACATTCAGCAGATGAGGAAAAAAACTTGTTTCACAATCAAGACTGAAGTTTGTTATAGGTTAATCAATTGCCTTGTTTCATTACTTCATTTAAAGTTGGGGTTTTTTTTCTGTTAGGTGGTGCAAAACATTGTTATAAACAAGTAAATTGTTCTTTTTGATTAACAGATGGCTTGAGACTAACCAAAAAATGATTATTTTTTTAATTAAAGAAAAAGCATTCCTTGTTGAAATCTTCTATGTCGCAGTTCATCCAAGGGAAAATTTATTAAAATGAAATTATAAACGTGTGAAAACCAGGATTTATAATGGAAACATGGATGCAACCATAAGTATAACCATATGAACTATGCTGCTATTATTTACTATGGTAACATTATAAAAAACTACACTGTTTGGGCCATTATCCTTACAGTTTTCTTTTCAATACAAATCATTATATTTATTATCTGTCTTCTTATATAGAGGGTACAGAAAAGGCCAATCAAAAGCAGAAGAAGCCTGCTTTTCAAAAGGAAATTGGACCTTCCTCTAATTCTTCTTCTTTATCAAATACAAGGAGTGCAGACTTTTTTGTGAAAAATTGTTTCATGTAAGATAAAAGTGCAGATTATTGGTGAGAAAATGACACACTTTTCCCTACATCTTGAAGATTCTTGGGTGATACTGCCAGTTTTCCTAAGAGATTTTTACCTTACTCAAAAATGCCCTTCCTTACAGACTTCAAGCAGCAGGTGCTGGGGCTCTGAGGATTTATTTGGGAATACACTGAATACATAATTCAGTTACTGTGACTCAGAGAGATGTTTTAGCAACGTAGTATCTTAGAATGAATATTGTACATAGTATTGGAAAATGGATGTTTTTAGAAATAAGCCTTTCTAATTTACCAGGTGAAGAGAAAAAAACTGAATTTGTGTTTGTTTCTCTCATCACTTCTTTCTTTCTCTGAGTCTGGAAAAAATATGAATCTCAACTCTATTATTCCTACCTCCTTGGAAATTGTTCTAAACATACCTGCATTTCTGTGTGTTATAATAGTCACAAACATACCTGTATTTATGTGTATTATCAGAGTTAGTGACAGTAGTTTATTATGGACACAGAGCCCCAGTGCCTGGCTTACACAATTGCCTTTAAAATTATGACTGATGTATATGTGCCAGTATTTTTAAATCTTTCAAGCTGTAAAAGGGATGTGGTAGAAGTTAAGTCTCTCTTATGGACTGGACAAGATGTAATACATGTTCAGAAAACCTTCAACGTAAAATATTAAAAAAAGCCTTGAATTTTATTTAGAAAGTGTTCCATGACTGTTGACGCATCACTAATCCGAGATGAAACATCAATGCATGTGGAACCTCTTTCTTTTTTTCTTCTGAAACACTCATTTGACTTAAAAATCAGTTAAATATAGCACAATATGATTAATCCACATTTATAGTAACTTTTTAATGTGTTCTATTTATCTGTGGTAAGATACCATGCATTAAAAGCGTGGTTGGGAACTGTAGTGAGTCGATATTAAAACCAATGGTTTAATACTATTATCTGCATGACAACTATGCTTAATTCAGTAAACATTCCTGACATTGTAAACATGGCCAGTATAGCTGTTATTACAAAGTAGGAAAATTGATTGATAAATAATATGTTTAGAGATAGAGGGCTCTTAGAGACTATGGATCAGTTGTTTACTGATAGCTGGCAGGACGCTCTGACTCAAATTCGACCAGTTCAGCTAAAGAACAAAAACCCACTTTATGACTGCTGCACGATGAAACAGTATTCTTTTTTTTTTTTTTT
>WBNO01006778.1:34613-64915 GCA_013400575.1 Peucedramus taeniatus
GATTTTTTTCAGACTATGATGCCAATTTAGGAGTATCACCTCTACACAAGAAAGCTGTGTCACAACCAGAAAATGATAATGCTGATAAGACATGGCTGGGTTTCTAAAGTTGAAACACCCAAAGCACTTCACAGAATTTGATGACTTCTTATGACAATTAAAAATCACTTTATTTAATAGGAAAGTAGACATTGAACATAGGAGTTAACCCAAACTGATTTTATTTTAGACTACCTATTGTTATTTTGGCATATGTCAATACTGCATTCTTCAAAAGAATGGATAGGAAATGTTTATCAGTAGACAAAGAAGGCAAATAGATTGTTTATGACACTATAGGGAATAAATTTCTTGGCAAGATTTTGAAGTGCAGTCAGGAGGGTCATTCTTGTGGCTGCTTTTGTTGACATTCATCATAACTGAACATCTAGATTGTTAAATATGTAGTGTTTTTTCGTCAAGTGATTCTCTAGGTATAGCGCACTGTGTTGGACTTTGATGGCACAGCCACAAAAGATAGGATGTTCAAATGCTGCATGTGCCACTGCTGCTTTTATTTTCATTTTCTTCCCTCTTAATTTTTCTGAATATACTTGGATATATTTTTTTCAACATTCATGATCTCCCCTTATTTCTGACATTAAAGCCTAGAATCATATTTTGAAAACAAATAACCAGAACAAGCTTATATATATATATATATATATATATGTGTGTGTGTGTGTGTATGTGTGTGTGTGTGTGTGTATAGTAAAATAACACACAACATAAAAGAAGATTAATATTTCAGTTTTAGTTGATTTGAGATTTGGGCATTCTTGGACAGTTTTTTGCTAAATTTTTGTCTTAATGCATTCATTTTACCACATCACAAATCCAATGTCAGGCAAGGTAAAATCATGGAGTAGATATGATCAAGGAATATTGCTGTTGTGAGGATTACAGGAATATAGCTCGTTTCATAAAAATATTGCTTTTTGTATCACACCATTTTGCATATTAATGTCTCATTAGTAGGATAGGGAATTCCAGTTTTTACAAGGTCTATAAAAATTGCTGAACAATAGGCAGTGAAAGGAAGCCTGGGGAAGGAAAAGGGTCATCACTACCCAGACACTCTATTTCAGCTATTGCAGCTGTTATTTCAGCAATGCACCAGAACCTTTACAACTAGTCACCAAAAATAATAGTTTCAATGTGTGTAACCATTGCAGATAGTACAGTACATTTTATTTATTACTGAAGTTAATAATGGTATTGTATTTATAAGACTTACAAATGACATTTCCTTTATTTACTACAACTTACATGGCTGTTTGACTCTACCCCGAGCTTGCCCTAAGGAACCTGTTCGTGATATTTATCTTTTTCATTTTAAGTAACCACTGCTTCTTCTCTTTCAGAACAGGCTGGCTTTGTTCAGCTGCTCAGTTGCTGAGTCCTGCATTGAGCAATGGTAGCACAGACCTGCACAGCCTTCCACCATGCTTCATCCTTCTCCAAAAAAAATAGTGCGCAGACGTGTAAGCATGTGCAGGATTTGGACTAGTTAGAGCACACATATTTTTATTCCTTGCATAGGTTCATCACTGGTTGAAAATGGATATAAAATAAAGGCTCTTCTGATTTGGCATAATCTCATACCTACTTCACACTCATCAGTGTGAGTTCACAGCTGGTTCAGAGCAAAACAAATTCAGGCATTATCAGCACAGATACATTTTTACAGAACAAAGTATTGTCAGCATGCCACACTCTCCATGTTTGATTAATGTGCACATTCAATACAAATCAGGACGGTCCTTCAAAGAGCTCAGTTCATGTAATTGAGGCCAAATTTTAGGAACTGCTGATTGGTGAGGTGATTTTGAAAATGTGGCACTTTACACAGAGATTGCTGCCTTGCTGCTTTAATGTCATACAAGATGTCAGAGATCTTTTTGTGCAGATCTGTTATTTGAAGATGCAGTCTTCAGATGCACACAAATGAGGGGGCATCACCATCGCTTCCATATATGCTTTAATAACAAAAATTAATTACTGAAATATCACAACAGTTCTGTGAAGCAGGTAGTAACACACTAGACCGAAAGACTGGAGAATTTGGAGAACCTGATTGTGAACAAAGAGAAAATACCTTTGACTTCTAATTTTAAGTTCAAAGGAGAGAGAAGAAATACAAGATTATCCATGCAAACATTGAAGTGACATTAATGAAGTCCAAGAAAGTGCAACTCACAGGATAAGGATCCAGAAGAAGGAAGCTGGAGGTCCATGACAGGACAGGGAAACAATGTTAACGGAACAGATATGTGAGGGGCCTAAGTTACAAAACCAGAGTCTTATTTCATACACACTTCTCTTTTTTGCCTTGTGGTCTAGCCACAAGACCACAATCCTCCTCTCCTTTTATTAGAAATATAAACATTTTAATCAAATTTACATAAAGGCAAAAAAGGTCAGAAATATAAAAATATAAATAGAAGAGAAAAATTTCAGGTGAAAATTTTGGGAACTGGATTCCAATAAAAATATTTATGTATAGAAAAACTAGCTAAGAGTTGATGAGATAGTTAATGTAATGAGTTTAAAAATGGATTTTGGTAAAGTCCATTTGGATTTTATAACTATAATATTATAGATTCAATACAGAGGAAGAAATGTATCCTTAAATGAGTCTAAATGTAAATAAATCCTCACTTCCATTTGGCTAAATCAGAGAAGAAGGCATCTTTGTTCTACCACATTTCAAAGGGCATTCAAGAAGCTTGGAGCTGCATGTATATGAAAACCCCACCCTGTTCATTGCTCTCAACATTGGAATCCATTATATTCACTAAAAAGAACTTGGCACTCAAATATCTGAAGATTAAAAGTATTTGGAGATGTTTAAATCATCAACCTTTACTGATATGTACTTCAAGAGAAATCACCTAACATTTAGATCAGATACCTACAATCCAATCTGAAAGAAAGCTATTAAAATTGCTCCTGCTGTCCTTTGTAAGTTTGCCAGTCTCACATATTATGATGCATCATGTTGGCATACAGCATGATGCTGCATAAACAACAAGACTGCATTGTACATCATCAGAAATATGTGAAAATTCATTTGGATCTGCCACCAGCTGTCAATTTCGACAAGGAATGTATCTACTCCAGCTTAATTAGAGAGGATGAAAGCAGGGCATACAGGTCAGGCTCCCCAGTGCTCTGTCACAGACATTTTCTCCATAAAACATTCCACTTCCCACTTCAGTGTCATCAGCCATATCTGATAAAACAACAGTAGTCACAGGTTACAGATGCAGAGTGACTTAAAAAAAAGATGTTCAGATTTTGTTTTCCAGGTCAGCTGGAGGAATATATTCATCTTTCCCCTTACCCAGTGTCAGAGATGGGATTTTACTGACTTCAGTGTGGTACCTCCTCATTTGGAGCAATGCAAGACTAAACTCAAAATTCTGGGAAAAATTCTTCTTTAACACTGAAACTTGGTGTCATTCCACTTTGTACCTAAGACATGGCCTTTTGTGTCTGACTTTTGTATATTTGTGTGGGGTAAAAAAATAAACAAATATGCTTATTTACTGTTACATATATATATATACAGGCACTTAAATACTATTACATATATATATTTATTTACATACCATTATACAGATCAGGATTATAACACTCTTCATACTGAATTTTCATCTGTAATTAAAAAAAAAACAATCTGTTTTCCTCTCTTTTCTTCATGCATTTATTTTTAAGGCTGCTTTTTTATTTTTTCATATATTTCCAAAAAGGCAAGGAAAATAGATTTTAAAAAATCCATTAAATTTTTTTATGTCCTTAACTTCATACTGCAACAACCAGTGCAGTTGCATTTTACAAAGAAATTGCATTACTACCAGCCCACCCAGATAGTTTGTGACCTGTTCTTTTACTAGTCTAAAGGTGACTTTCATTTTCATGTTGACTTTAGTCTGTGCCCATTTGGAGGTTCATTCAGTGAAATAAAATTGCCTTGTAATTATTTCTACTTAGAGAAATATGACAGCTAGAATTTTTATGTTAATTAATCTTTGTGTTTTTTTCATTATTGTGCGTCTGCCTATCATAAATTTCCCTGCAATCCAGTTTTAATACATTCTATAAATTATTGCGGTTTCTTCCAGGCCCATCATGCCTTGCAAATTGTTGACTTTGCACAGATTTCTGTTGTTTGCTGTAGTAGCACCATATGTGTAATTCAGCAGGAATGGTTTGCATCTCTGAAAATACAATTAGGAAGGTTACTCATCAGAAATGAGCCCATGGTCAGAGCATAATCTTGTTATGAGTGTAAAAAAATTGAAATACATTTTAAAAAGCTGAAAAGTAATATCAAATCCAGGGTATACTGGACTGAAGGGAACAAAGAGGGCATTACGTTTCTTCTTGTTTTGCTTGCTCAGTGAAATTAGGAAGCCACTGTTTCCTCACCTGCATGCCCAGTTAAGGACCATCTGTTTCCTGTTTAAATGTAGTATCTCTTACATGGTTTTTCCGAAACCCCTCTTGCATTAATCAACACAATCCCAGTAAACAGAAACACCAAATCTTGTTTATCTGTCTTACTCAAGAAAGGATATTGGTAGTTGCATCTACAACACTTTGGCTTTACTGCAATACTTTTTTTACACCAACATTCATTTTTGTTCTCTGCATTTTAAAAATTTCTCATCTAGTTCTAGGCTGATTTTGCAAGCTTTCTGCAACAGCCTGAACTCCTAAAATAATTATATGTTGATTTTGTTCACTAATGGTTTTAATCTGGGTCTGGGGTCATGTGTTGGAGTTAAACATCTTCATGAATGTTATTATAAATTTAACACTGAGTTAAAGATAATAAGGTCAAATGTATCCTTGATACATTGCCTTTGATGAAGGTAACAAATAATGAACATGGCCTCGTCTTCTTATTATCATGGTTTAGATTTACAGGAAATCATTGGTGGATGGATATTCCTGGTAGGAACAATCAATGAGCCAAATTGGCTACTTGGATTGGGGTGAGATTTACACAGAGAACTAATACCTTTTATTATATCAAATAATTGCAGTATTATGATACCACCACAATGAATGCAGACACAATAAATATCAGGTGTCATCTTTAGATAATATTCTTTAATAAAGCACTATTATCATTGATATCAGAATACTTTTAAAATTTAATTTTAAATAAAAATGAAGATTAATGAATATATGCAAAAAGTAAGGAACAAAAGTAGCTTATAAAAATGACCAAGTGAAGTACTTCATTTCATAAATACATGCACAAACACACAAAGAAAGTCTTTGAAGAACTTCATTAAGGTTTTCAGAATCAGCCACTCAAATGCTAGAAAATATGGCTTGGGCATCATTGATCTGTCTCATTTTGTGCATTCATTCTGGTACAGCCTTGAACTGCATAGCTAACATCTAGCTGAGCACAAAGCCCTTCCTTATCCATCATACCTGATGGACAATCCCCACTTCATGAGCTTTTGTTCTGCATTTTTTGTCTCCTCATTGCTCAGTGTGTGCTGTGAGACTGTATTTATAGCATGCTTTTCATACCTTCCCTGAAGGCAGTCAGTTATTTTTGGGTTCCTCTTGGGTACTCATTGGTAGCTGTAACAGCAGTGGGGAGAGCATGCAACTGCTGCAGTGTCATAAGATGGAGATACAACATCTGCAAGTGCATGCTATGCAGTGCTCCTACAAATCCTGCCCTGCCAGCAGTGCATCTGAGTGCTTGACCAATTTGTTTTTCTCAAAAAGTCTCATTGTGTGGGTAATTATGATGCTGTTATTATTTACAGGCTAAAGGTGATACAGACTTTGATGAAGAGAGAAAGCTTGCTCTAAATGTCAACCAGATATACCTAGGATCTGATCTTTTGAATCCTTGGGAGAACTCCATGGCATCCCTGCACACATAAAAACCTTTCTTTCATTTCGGTTAGACATAGTGATTTACCATTGCCACAAGACAAACATCCCACTCTGAAATTAGAAACCAGGAAATTATTATACTTACTGAAATATTGTGAAAAATCTGGTTTAAGTAATGGTCCAGCATCGCACAATCCTGACACTTTATACAATGCATTTTGCTTTGTTCAACCCTTTTCTCTGTTGTCTGAATCACAGAACCATAGAACGATTTGAGTTGGAAGGGACCTTAAAGATCACTTAGTTCCAACCTGCCCTCCTTGGGCAGGCACACCTCCCACTAGGCCATCCAACCTGGCCCCAAAAACTTCCAGGGCAGCCACAGCTTTTCTGGACAACCTGACCCAGTGCCTCACCACCCTCACAGTAAAAAACTTCTTCCTGATATCTAGTGTCATTTCACATCCATTCTGTATAGACATCTGACTTTTCCTGTCCCTGGTCTGATGAGTCACTTGGTGCCATTTTTTCATTCTGAGGTCTGTGCTCAAGTCCCTGACTCCTTTCAGCTGATCACAGGAAAGCTTTTCTGTAGCCACTTGTGGCCTCCCTGCTACGCTCCTTGAAGGCTTCATCCAGCAGCAGTACATACATGTCACAGCAAAAACTGGGACAAATTTCGTTAGATAAGAATTGTTTTGCCCAGCTCTGTTGAAGACCTGGGACCAGCAAATTTACACCAGCTGCACATTTGTAGGAAGAAGACTTATTTCTACATCAGTCTTGTCCTATTATCCTGGTGACTATAAGACTCCAGCTGGAGGGCAGGCCATGGGAGAAAATAAGATTATCTGGCCTGCTTCCTCACCTTGACCACCTACATTGGCATATATTACCACTTAAGTGGTCTGACTTTCCACAGCAGATCCAACTGGGATGATAGGCAGCCTTGTGCAGGCTGGCTTTATCTTGCTTGTGGCTGGATACAAAGGTAACTTAGTCCAAGACATAGTCCATGCCTTAGTGAAAATAAAAGGTGTCATTATTCACAGCAATGATACCAGTATTTTTCAAAATGCACAATACAGGACTCAATTACTCTTGATGAAATTTGGTCCAAAAATCCAGCCTGGGTCAGACAGAAGGCATATAACATTATTTTATCCCAAAGAGTTGAAATTTGGCTAAGATGTAAGTCCTTGAAATCAGCAGAATGTCTGGTAAATGACAGGACGTGTTTCCAGTCCCACTTATAATGTGCTGAAAAAACAGTGTGAATGCCAAACAGAAGATATAAAGCTGGGTCAGAAGTGCATGGCTCAGGACAAGGAAGTTATTTCAGCTTGTGTGTTAAATAAGTAAGGATAATAAACAGAGACTGGCACAAAGGGTTAAAGCTTATATAGGTGTTTCATCCTGAGTGTATTATTCATCCTGAGTGTAGATCTGTATTTAAACAGATCTAATAGTTTTAGTTGACTTAAGAGACTTGCTTTTCTATAAAATGATTTTACATGTTTATAGAAACAACAAAGAATGCAAATCAGGTTCTACAAAAGAAAAAAAAAAAACAATCAAAAGGAACATTTATGAAAGGAAAAAGGATGCTGACAGAACATGGGGCTCAATTAATAAAGGGAACTTGAAGAACACAATGCCTCCTTTGGCACCTGAGTCCAACATATAGGTAGGTACGGCTGGTATCTAATGACACTGTATCACCTTGTCTAATCCTGTAGGTACCTCAGCTTCCCTGACACCTTGAGAAAGCAAGAAATTCCTAAATCCAGAGAGACTAAAGCACCTAGGCTCACTGTTTGCACATTAAATAGTCACAGGTTAGTCTTTCTCTATTTATGCCACCAGTAGGACTGGATATATCAGGCTTGGCAAACCCAGAAAAAGAGGACAGGAGAGTGACTGCATTCACATTTTTACCTGAGGAGTCTGTGGCTTTTCTATTAATTTGGATTGTGAAATGTACAGCTTTAAATCTTTCTTTCCTGTTGGGCCCTTAGATCACATCTTTTGGTTCCCCAGAGAACGCCTTTGGCTGTGAGGTGACCTGCAACAGAACCTCCTCAGTCTATCACGTGAATCTATATGACATAATGCAATATTTATTTGGGCTAGTGAATGGATAAAGGCAAGAAAAGTTGATTTTTTAGATACCTGAATGAATATAAATATAACCCCCTCCTTATAAAGGTCATCATTTTGCTTTCGTGTATCTGATTCTTTATATCCACCCCTTCCTATTCACTGCATAGGGAGCCCCTGAGAGCTGACCCAATCAGGACTGGGAACTCCATTAGATGGCAGGATGCTTTAACATGACAAAGTTCATCACAGCAGAAAATAAATCTCTCTGTTCACTTCCCCCTTGAGATGACTTCCTTCCTTTTTTCCTGTAGCTGGTTATGTGCTATGTGGGAGAGGGGGCAGGGTGACTACCTGGTGTAAATCCTTCTCTCCACTGGCTGATATCTTTTATTAAAATTGACCTTTCAATAGTATATCTGAATTGACGTATTCCTGACTTCACACTACCTGTCTCTCTTTCAGTCTTCTGGAGACAGACTGGCAAAGCTGCAATGCATCATATTTTCTAACATAGTAAATGTTCAACCTTCTTCTTAAACAAGTCTTTCTCTGTGAACCTCATATTAAGACCAAAACTGAAACCAGAAATACTGGAAATTAAAATTAAAAAGTTTATTTGAGTAACATTCCAACAACCTCTGCTTTTCTAGGAGAAACAGCTCAAACAATGTCTGCCTCTAAAGTATCTGCCTCCTGTGCCACATTTTGGACCTGGAGCAGCCTCCCTTCTCATGCAGGCAAAAGACTAACTTTTGCATTTAAACTCCTTCTAAAGAGTGAGGGGAAGGCACCAGAACAGGCTCACTCATCTTGCAGCTTCACCTTATAGTTCTTCCCTTGAAATTAAGTCAACAAATTCAGAGTAAATCAAAAGGATGTAGGAAAACAGGCAAGCTCCAGTGCAAGCTCTCATTGCTTTAATGTACATGGTGTTTCTCGTCCAACTCTAGCTTATACAACAGAATGTATAACACAGTAGATCCTGTATTTTCACTTTCATAATTTCACAGTGGCCAAAGCACTGAAAAATACATCCATCAGCCGAACATTAGCTGCTTTGTTCTTCCCTCTATCTAGCTTTTTTCTTTCATTCCTTCTTTCTCTTTTGACCTTCTCTTACTCATTTCCAGTTCTTTGTCCCTCTTTCCAGTATTATAATTCCTTTCCCTTCTTACTCAACTTCAATTCTACTTCCAGTCACTGTGGAACTTGTTTAGTTTTTCCTTCTTCTTTTGTCATTTCTATTTTTCTCTTTGTAGCATGATCTCTCTTCCTTTTGCTGATCCATTAATTTCTCTGGTCAACCAACTATGTTACTACTTTCTCTCTGCAGAGATTCCATTATCCTTCTCTTTTTTTCTGCCTTCCACACTTCCCTAATTTTTTTCTTCTTTCTCTTCAGAAGCATTTTCTTTGTCTTAATACTCTCCCAGAATATTTCTTTTCTGACATTAATAGAGAAAATTTTACTCACACACACAGAATCACACACAGGATCCCTAGGTTGGGAGAGACCTTCAAGATCATTGAGTCCAACCCAGAGCTATCTCCTCAACTAAACCATAACACTGAGTGCCACATCCAGTCTTTTTTTAATCTCACTCAGGGATGGTGACTCCACCACTTCCCCGGCAGACCATTCCAGTACTTTATCATTTTTCCATTAAAAGCTTTTTCCTAATATCCAACCTATATTTCCCTTGGCACAGCTTGAGACTGTGACCTCTTGTTCTGTCAGTTGCTGCTTGCAGAAAGAGACCAACCCCCACCTGGCTACATCCACCCTTCAGGAAATTGTAGAGAGCGATAAGTTCAGCCCTGAGTCTCCTTTTCTCCACGCTAAACACCCCCAGCTCCCTCAGGAGTTCCTCACAGGGTTTGTGTTCCCAGCCCCTCTCCAGCCTCGTTGTCTCCTCTGGACACGCTCAAGCGTCTCAACGTCCTTCCCAAACTGAGGGACCAGAGCTGGACACAGCACTCAAGGTGTGACCTCACCAGTGCTGAGTACAGGGTGAGAATGACCTCCCTGCTACTGCAGGCCATGCTATTCCTGATACAGGCCAGGATATCATTGGCTTTCTTGGCCACCAGGGCACACTGCTGGCCCATGCTCATATTCATTGTCTTACTTTCCCAGAGGCTCAGTTCTCTCTCACCTCTCCCTTTTTTTGACTAAGTACTTGCAAGCCACAAATATCCAAGTAGGAACTGGAGTAACTTAGTTTGATCAAATACTGTTGATCAGGGTGATCATAAGTGAGGTAATTGAAGAGTAGAGCTGGACTGACCAGGAGCACACAGTTTGCTGACACAGAACTGCTGAAGAACAAAAGAAGCTCACCAGTTTTGAGCCTCCCAGGAGCTGTCAAGAGCTTAAAGGGGAAAACTGAGGAACAGTGCAGAGACATATGTGGAAAAGGCAGGGAAGATGAACCAGGGGAATATTAATTTTATATTATGTTTCTTTATGCCTTTCAGGTCATTAACATTTAGGGTCTGTCAATGCAGCTTGAGAGAGCCATTTATATTTATTGTTCGAAACTTCTCAAAATTGTGTTATGAAGAACATTTTTGGCTCTGTCAGGGTTATTTCTAACATGGGAGAAAAGTTAATTCCTCCCAGAACCAAGTTATTATCATAATTTGCTAGCATATGTCTATCATAACTATGTTTTTTCTTGGAATCCTTCCAGCAGGTAATTTTGGGAGACCATTTAAGACAGCCCTTCCTCTCTACTACATAATGGGAGCATGGGGATTTTGATTACTATTACCCCCTTTTTAACTTTTCAACTGTTATTCTAAAAAGCGAGGCTTGGGTTTTTCATTCTTCCAATTCAGTTTTCAGAGTGCAAAATGAAGGTCTGGCACTCCAGGGTGTATGTTAGCTACAGGATAATGTTTGTGGCAGAGAAGTATACAAGGCAAGAAATGGCTTTTGTGGGTGATTAAATACTGAAGTGAAGCTGAGGTGTTTGATAACCACAGAAGCTATTTATTGTGTGTATACTCCAGTGCCATGAACATTATTCCTATTATACAACAAGACAAAAGAAGATTCAACAAACCATAACGAGAGAAGGATGAAGGGGTTTTTTGGTTGTTGCTTTTTTGTTTGATGGAAGTTTGAAAGTTCTAATTCATTCTGTGCTTTCCCTAACATTTCCTTTCACGTCAAAGAGTGGCAGGGGAGGGGATTAAGACCAAAAGACAGAGATTGGCCTGCAAATGGTAGTAGTAGGGACTGAACTCTGCATAAATACTGTGAGTTATCATTCTTTATCATCAAACAGCAGTGCTCACTGTTTTGCTGGGACTCCGAGAAAGACCATGCTAATAGTATTCATAAAAACTCTTCTTTATGTTGTGACAAATAAGTTTGGGAAAAGAATTAAGTATTATCAGGTATATAAAACCCTGACAATATGATACATTAAGAAGATAATGGAAATATGCATCTTCTACATGTTCTATTAATCCTCACAGTAGCAGTCAGAGCTCAGGAAATACTGTGAGACCAGGCTCAAAAATGCTGCTTGGATTCTAAGTGGCAATTCTGTTTGCTTGCTCCTTGCTTGTTTCCTGCTCTTTCTGTCTAGTATTTTGGTTATTTGGGATGGCCCTCAGTGATTTCCATCAGGACTCTATACTCAGGAGGAACTGAAAAATACAATGATCTTTGAAAAAAAAATCCATCACATGGGAAAACATACCTGTCTCACTGTCATTACTTAAGAGGTGTCAATTCCTCCTTAAATCACTTTGGTTGTTAAGAAGAGCAGAAACAAAATGGTGTGGCTAAAATGACCAAGTAGTCTGTGGAAACCTTGAGCAGAGGAAGTCAGTCACAGGCAATCCCACCACTGGTCTTGTTTGTAAATCTTGCTCATTAAACAATTATGAGCAGACATTGTATTTGTGAAGTTTGAACTCTGTTTGCAAATGGCTTGCCCTAGATAAACAGAGCCTTCTTTGTCGAATCAGGAGAAATAATTTAACCATCTGTAGTCACAACAGCCCTGTGAGTAGCAGCTGTTCTTACACCACTTCAGAGGTGGGAAATTAAGAGAGAAAAATGTTTTGCACCAAAGACAAAATGTGAATTAACTTAAAGCAGTGTTAATTATGCTATGGTTTTCTTTGCACATCTCCTTACAGGAGATAATACAAATTCCTCAGGAATTAATGACTTTTAATGAATTAACATTAAATGACTTTTAAGGTTGACAACAGTTCCTGTCTGCCCATAGACATTCCTTCAGACCAGGTTGCTTCTAAAAGATTATTTTAAGTCATTAAAATATTCTCTGAGCATATTGTTGAGTACGTGCTGCTTTGAAAGGTGCTGGACTGTCATCACAAGCTCACCTAGCAAGAGATATTAAGGGGGCTTGCACCTGTCAGGCAAAACATAGCAGCAGCACTTGGTTCTGCTGCCCTCTCTGAGGTCCCTCCCTGCCTCTGATGAACTGGATGATGGTGAAGGCAGGTTCCATAGTCCTCCATCCCTTCCTGCTCCTGCCCAGGAAATATTTCCTCAGTATCAATATGTTAGTTGTTGCCAGCCAATTTTCCTCTCTTTTACTTATCATCATATATGGCTTAACAGATCAGTGCCCTCTCCTGTGAGACTCAGTACTCTACCAAGCACATCTTCTTATTTGGATGATTGATTATTTTAAGTACCCTTGAAATACATGCCAGTTTTGTTAAAAAAGAAGATATTTTCCTATTATTGCTTGTGTCCATGTTTTATATTATTTACAGCATCTAAATGTTTATATCTGTTGTTGAATTGAACATAAAAAATTAAAATGCACAAATGGAAATTTATTTTAATACCTAATATAGCCACACGAAATAACAGTATGGACTCAATGATTCTTGCCGTTGTTTTTCAGGTACAAATTTCCATATGAATTATGGGATAATATTTCTGCTCTGGAGTGGAATGTGAGTACAGCTTTCTTTGTGGTATTCAGCGCTAATGTGCATATTTAAATGACAAATAAAGTTCTACTTATTCTAAATTATCTTGAATGACTATAGGATATGAAAACCTACTGTTACATTCAGATGTATCATTTAGAAGAGGGTTTTCATTTTCCTATGATGTGACCTAATTTCAAAAAAATTGACTGGGAGTTGTGCTCTCTTTGTTTTACACAGCAGATGCTAATGCCATTATCTACTTAATTTGAAAGCTGTACTGATTTCCACTGTTTCTTCCTTTGAGTGTCATCGCTGTATAAAAAAATACTATCCAGTATAGCAAAGGTCATTTACAGTTACACCCAAAATGCTGGCCTGACCTTACAAAGAAAAACCTATTTTTTTTTTAATCATATGAGTGTGGGTGTCTGGAATGTGACTATTGCATAAGGCTGGGTGGCATAATAGAATAACAGAACTGGGATTGTCATCAGAAAAAAACATCGTAAGAAGATTCCTCATGGCCTTACTGTCCCCTGGGTTATGCGCATTCTTGAAGGCAAACTGACATGGGAAAATAGCACTGGCCCATTTTTTTTCATACTATTTTATTTCAGTAGTTTCAACATCAAACCTGCTCAATTTACAGGTCTACTTCAGAATAAACTATGCTTGCCTCAGGTTTTAGAGATTCAACAGTATTGTGGGCTATCCTCTAATAGTATCTTCTTTCCAAACTTAAAATGTCTTTGTTGCCGCTACTTTGCTTCTCAGCATTTTTAATCTTATAAAATTCCTCAAACTCTACTTGCATCCTTTTTCAAATGCAATATATTATAAAATGTATTAATGCTTCTTTTTTATATTTCATTTCAACAGCCAAAAAATTCAGTTGCTTGTTATATGAATTACAAGATCCTACTTCTTTGGCTTGTGGTCTTCCCAAGCCTCAGAACCATTGGGCTTTATCAGTATTAAGTTAAGGAATCTGTAACAAAAGCATGGGATGTGAACAGAATTGGTATTGATAATTCAGTGGGTGGCATTCTCTGCTCTAACTGCTACAGATTCACTGAATCAGAATGCTAATGGAGGGATGAGCTTTCAGTTAAACGATTCTTAGGTATGTGATTTTAAATAATTTCCTTACACTTGTGTTGGTAGAAACTCCTCTAAACCACAACACAGAAGTAGCATAACTGTATGAACAAGAAAAAATGTGACAGATCATTAAGCAAGTACAATAGATGGTGCAAATAGTAATTTGGAGAACCAACAAAAACTCTTTCAGCAATGTGATCTTGAAGACATTGGTTACTGGACGAACTTATGGGCTGTGTCAGGTGGATGTTGAAAATGTGTACTCTACAATCTAGGCCCTGCAGAGATATTATATACCCTACATTATACTAGGTGCTGTAGAGAGACCTCGACAAATCAGAGGGATGGGCAATCTCCAGCTCTCTGAAGTTTAGCAAATACAAGTGCTGGATTCTGCACCTGGGATGGGGCAACCCTGAATGTATAGGCAGACTGGGCATTGGAGCTGGAGACCAGCATCATGGAAAGGGACCTGGGGACCCTGATCAATGGATAGTTGAGAATGTGTCAGCAGTGCCCTGGCAGCCAGGAGGGCCAAGTGTGTCCTGGGACCATCAGGCACAGCATCACCAGCCAGGCAAGGGAGGGGATTGTCCTGCTCTGCTCTGCTCTGCTCTGCTCTGCTCTGCTCTGGGGTGGCCTCACCTTGAGTCCTGGGGGAAGTTTTAGGTGCCACCATTTAAGAAGAATATTAAGCAATTAGAGAGTGTCCAATGGAGGGCAACAAAGACAGTGAAGGTATAAGGTATGGCTGACGTCACCTGGTTTATTCAGCTTGGAGGAGATTGAGAGTTTTCTTAGTTCAGAGATTCCTCATGAGTAAGATATTTACAAGGAATTACTGATCTTTCTGATGCCCAGTGATGGGACCCAAGAGAATGGCCTGAAACTATGTCAGGGGAGGTTTAGGTTGGATATCAGGAAAAGGTTCTTCACCCAGTGGGTGGTTGGGCCCTGGAACAGCTCCCCAGGGAAGTGGTCACAGCACCAAGCCTGACACAGCTCAGGAAGTGTTTGGACAATGCTTTCAGACACATGGTGTGATTCTTGGAGCTGTTCTGTGCAGGGCTGTGAGCTGGACTTTGATGATACCATGGGTGCCTTCCAGCTCAGGACATCCCATGAATATTTTGTAAGACAATAGTGATGCACTATGCAATGTAGCTAAGAGCCTACAAATAATGGGAAAGAAGGAAAGCATGTCTGCTAAAGATTATCTGAAATTATTTTTGCCATGCAAACAGAGCTCACAGTGATGTCAGAGCTGAAAGAAAAAAGCTGTCGTTAATTGAAGTAATTTCTAATAATTGAAATTGCTTTTATTTTCTTACCGAATCATGTGATGGGGTTTCCGAGAATTGTTTACTCTGTAACTTGAAAGCTGCATAAATGCAAGCTAAATTTAAATAAAGTTGCAAGATGGCATTAGGAGAGGAGAAGATCATGTGATGTTTTAATATACTTGAATTATATGATAAATAAAGGCAAAGAAAGTCAGCTTGTTGTCTCTGAGCTGAAAATTGCGTAACTCTAAAGCAAAACACATCCCTCCATTTCTCATTTCCGTTTATTATATTACTCAGTGTCCCTAAAACAAGGCTTTGCTATGTCAAACTTTTTTGGTGCAACAAAGATCAAACTTTACTTCTGTAATAAAGATCAAAATTACTTTAAGTCTGTGAATTTTTTTTCCTATACATGTTCTTAGTTTTGGGATACATATAAGTAGCTAAATATGGAAAACACCTTACAAGAATATAGCTATCATTGAAAAAATCCAAAATAAACAAAGAAATTAGTAGGTACTTAATCCATGCAGTCACGATTGCTCTTAAGATAATTCCAAACATTTGAAAATGTTATAATGAGAAAACCTTTTCCTTATAATGAGAAAACCTTTTCATTATAATGAGAAGTATTTTTATTCATTTTTCTTGAGAAAATCTTACAAAAGCGTGGTCTTGAGAGAAACTTTTCTAAGAACAGCAAACCTTAGAATATCTTTACGGAATGGAAAATAGCACACCTCATCTCTCAGCTATGCAGTGACAGTCCCAAATCCAGACATTTTGGCAACCATACAGTATGCAAACATAAACTTTGTAAACACATTCTGCAGGATCCCATATTTAGGATGGTCATAAGATAGTCAAACAAAGAATTAATGCTTTTGTATATACAATCCCCTTAGAGACAGATTATGAAATTTTCACAGATAAACCCTCCAAAAAGGATTCATGATGAAACACTATCCATAGCATTAGAAGTATGTACCAAACCCATTCTTAGCAAATATTCCAATATATTGTTTTCAAACAGAGCCACCCTTAGTCTCCATAATATGTCTGCTTTTTCAGACAATAAACTTCCCTCCATCTTACAGATGAAAATGAAGAAAAGGTAGAAGACATCCTAGTGATGTTTTTCATTGTTTCTTTAATCTATTTTGCTATAAGTAGGCTTTTGTTTTAAATTTAAACCAAATTTCATATCAGTACAAAATGTTCATGATTGAAACTGTGTCATTACAAAAAATCCAAGTGTAAGTTGAAGAAAAAAATCATTATACCTGAAAATAATATAAAAATGGTTGAAGTAAGAAAAAAATAGTTCAGGTTGACCAAAGTGAATTTTCAGTTTTAATTACATCCAAAGCTAAAAGAAAAATCACTTACTTGTATGTTTCTGTAGAAAAGGAAAAATCACACAAATATGATGGCTATTTTGTTAACAGAAGTGGTAATTTTATTATGAGAGAGAAGCTAAATAACACTTAACCAAATCACTATATTGTTTAAAATGAATTAATTAAACTATTCTTTTATGTTACATATGGAATATTACTGGACATGGGGGTTTTCCTCTCATGATAGATGAGACAGACATGACAAAACAGACATTCAGGAAAACCATACTCAAGGATCCATATGAAACAAATAATAAAATCCTGAGTCCTTTGTGATGAGATATCAATTGTTAGTAGTGCAATTATTCAAAAATAATTATAACAAGAAAAGCAACATCATGTTTCTTGATACCATGTACCAATCTGTGGAATTATGGAACAGCAGAGGCCTCTCTCAGTCTAGTCTTAATATGTCACTTGCTTAGCTCAGAAGTTCCATGTCCCAAGCATTTACTGCAATTACATGAAGAATTGTTACATCCTTGACAATATCATGTAGAGTTCAGTAAACAAATATTATTTACTCTGAAGAAAAAATACATTTGGTGTCACTTAATTCATATTCAGATAACTTGAAAGAAAATTAT
Organism: Peucedramus taeniatus; assembly: GCA_013400575.1. Lineage (NCBI taxonomy): Eukaryota > Metazoa > Chordata > Aves > Passeriformes > Fringillidae > Peucedramus > Peucedramus taeniatus. The sequence goes on from WBNO01006778.1 coordinate 51,936, forward strand.
AGTGGGACAGGCCTGAAAGAAGTAGTCTGGATCACTTACTCCAATTCACAATCATAGATTATATGATTGTATTTTTTTCATTGCAGCCTTTACCAGATTCATTGCATTAAGCAGATATAACATAAAGGAGCATGTTTATCATACAACGTCAGGGTCAATCAACTAAAAGTAAATTTCTGTAATGTGCTCATGGGGAGAAAAAAAAATGGCTGTTGTTGAAGTTCCAGGCAGAAGCAGATTTAAATAATATTCAGTGTAAATAATAATATTCAGCGTTTGCAGAGGCAGGAATATGCTCAAGAGAAAAGAAGGAAAACCACTTCAGTTGCTTTTTTTTACCCAATCCCTTAGGACAGGTGCTGAAATATTATAGGCTAGATCTGTTTGGAGGGTAAAGTCAATTACAGAGGCAGATTTGGGTTTAATGTTATTCCATATATTTTTTGAAAAGAAACTTTAAATGACTGAGGCACAAGGGGAAGAAATTTCTGAGGTCTTTCCAGCCAATGCTCTTCTCAGAAAGCCTTTTTTCTTGTCTTTCCCTTATGGCCATGCTTCAAGTACTTCTGTAGGTGTCCTTGCTCCCAGCAGCAGCAGCTCCCTAAGAGGCTTTGGTGTCCCCCGTCCCAGGCCCACAGACATCTGTGTTTGCCCACATCCTCCAGGTACATCACTCACTTCTGGTGCTGTCTGTGACCCATGTTTGACTATTGTCTATTTGTTGTTCTTAAGTAGGGCTCAGGAGACCAACTGACCCAGCTTAATTAGTTTATTGATTAGTACCATAAAGTCCATAACCAATTAGTGAGAGTAAAGTTATTAATGTCCATTTCTATGATAGTTCACTGTGGGGTTGCAGCCATGCAGCAGAACAAAGCAAACACAAGATACAGCGCATCATAGCCCCATGTGTATCCCCCTTCTTCCCCAGATCACATGAGAAAACCTTCCATTGTGTGCACTTCTGTTCCCATTTTCCACAACACAGAGAGGAGAACATAGCATTCTGGGTTTATTCTGTCTTGCTACTATTACAAAAGGAATAACTGACCTGGCCCCTAGGAGAGAGATTACAGCAGTTTAACTGTTAAAAAAATGACTGCTGTGGAATGGAGTGTATCATGAATGCAAAATTTTGAGGATGTAAAACAGAGTAACAAGACTTTGCATAACAGGGCAATAGATCCTATTCAATATCTTTCTGAATGAGATTTGGTTATATTTGTAATAAAAATAGGTTTTCTATACAGTGAAATTCATAGTCATATGTTGATGCTTTAATGGGAAATTAAGCATGGTGTTTTACAATAGTAGTTAAAGTTAAAGAAGGAATTACAGGATACAGACAGGATGCAGTAATCATTTGCATACAGCATTTGTGTTCTGATAGCAAGCAGGTTGTTCTTTCCCTACATATAGGGAAAAAAAAATCTCTATGCTGTAAATGTTATGTTGTTATATGTTTTGAGGTGCTCTGTTTGGGCCATTAAGCACATCTTCATAAAGGAAATTTTTTATTCCTTTAATATGACTGCAAATAGCTGGAGTTATCCACATGTTGTACAATTAAATGGCCATGTTAAACAGGATGGACTAACATGATTGCTTCTAACAAAACCCAACAGGAGCAAGAGAAACTCATCTGCATTGGAATATGATTGAGTATGATCAGAATCTGTAAGTCACATCATTAAATACAATAGTTCTCAGTTTACAATGCTAGAGAGATTTCTTGTTCTGTTTCCAGGAGCCAGCTTATTCTGTTTCCTTGTTACAGTTTTTCTTTCAAGACTTTTTTGATCACTACCTTTTATAAGGATTACACTGTGACATTCAATTTAGGGAAATCCAATAATTTCTTTCTATTCCAGCTTTGTAACTTTATTGGGATTTGATTAAGAATGTTTTGATAGTAGTATCATATTTTACAGCATACTTCATTGTTCTTAAGAGGTAAGCAAATCTACTGTAGCATTATATTAGCAAGGACTTTGTTCTCACCAAAACAGAGACAGAAGGGGTACTGTATTTGAAAGGGCTTCAGCAACACTCTCGGAGCTGAAAACAGATACATTGAAATTAGCTTGTTGAAAATAAGTTGATTATCCTGTTTCATTGAAGAAAATTGATTCACAGAGGAAAGGCAGTGAGGGGGGTTCATTACTGCAGTATTGCTTGCATGAGCTCATTGATGCCTTGCTCTCATGTTGTGAGTTGAAGTCTCAGCCTGAGATGCTAATTCATGATGATGCTGCAGTGCAGCTCATTTCTGAATGTTGTAATATTGTGCTAATGGTTCATTCTTTCTCCTGATAGAGTGCTTGTGCTCCAGAGAAGGGTGTAAAAACATAATCATCAGTGGCCCATATCATTCCTACCTTGGATTATTCAGTGACATACAAAGAACATGAAAAAGCTGGTACATTTTGCTGTATTTTTCCAGAAAATGGGTTTGCATCTTGTGTAAAACCCCTGAGGAATCATTAAAGAGAGAAGGATGAAATAGTGAACTATGATAAAGAATAAATAGCAAAAAAAACTTGTGGAAATCAGATGTTTGACCCTTTGCAAACAGAGGACAACAATTTGTCAGTGGAACCAGTGCTCTCTTCAGTCTGTGCAATTGCTTGTTGGAATGGAAATTTATTATAAAAGTGGTAGAACTACTTTTTTTCCCTTTTTTTTTTCTGAGGTCTTCCTAGAAATTTGCAGGTGACGAGAGAAGCCTTCATTCTAATAAAAGAATAGGCCAGCTTACTGATTGGAGAAAATTACATGAAGTTTTTAATCAAAGTCTCTGTGGTCTGCTGTCTGATTTTCTAGGCCAGATGTCAAATGTTTTTCACTGATGTCGATGTTGAAGTAATCACTAAGCCAATTCCAAGAATGAGCAAGTGAGACTGTAATAACATTTCATTTCAGTATTACATAAGCTTTTTTTTCCCAGCTATGAACAAAGTAACAGGACCCCTCTGATTCAATATAATTACACAAACTATTACTTTGAAATTTGTGAGACAGTTTTACGTGTGTGCAATTGCTCTATACATATATATGGGAGGTTTCAGTACAAAATGCAAAAACACATTTACAAAGTTTTATATTTTTAAACATTTACATTTAATTTAAAACATAATTACATTTTTCATATTTAATCTATTTTATTAAGTTTATCTTTGCTGCTACAGTATTAACCAGTAATTTGAAAGGCAAGAATTTTCTAGAAAAAAGAATTTGCAATTTGAAAATAGGGAGAGAAAGAAGTAGCTGGCTCAATGGATGATGTACCTTAGTGAGGGAATCTCAGTTGAATATTGTGAGACTGTGGCATCAGTTAAATATGTTACAGTTTTTATGTGAAATATAATCAAAGTTACTCATAGTGATGTAGAGAATTAGTAGAACTAGTAGAACTCAAAACTTAAGGAACACATTGCCTATAGCTGTCTCAAGAGGAAAGTGGTGATATAATGAAACAAATAAATGTCACCGATAAGTAGAGAAAAAAACAAATCTAACTAATATGAAGCTATATACAATGCTCAGAATAATCTTATTCTATGGGTAAAGTAATAAATTAATTGGTAAATTAATATGGGGAATTATTAATACAAAGTTACTCAAGGGGCACATTGACCCTCAGCAGAAACTAGTAAAATGTTAATGTTGCCTCTGTCATCACAATTCATGTCTTTATTGAGCAGATATTTTGATTACATGTCTTCCATTTTATCCACTGCATATTTGGTGAGCAGCTATCCAATTTGCTGTTCCTTCATTGGTGAAGAGCTGCTCTGTTTCTTAGAGAGAATTTCATATTCTTTCATGAGCTTTGCTAGGGTGCTCGGTACTGCAGTTCTATAAGCAGTGACAACATCATGAGGTTTTCAGACTGCTTTTCTGAGAAGGAGCATAATTTATGCTCATTTTGCAGAAGGGTAATATTTGCAGAAGGCATGGAAAGATTGACACAAATATGTGTTACTGTTTTCCGATACCCATCCAGGACTATGTTTTAAAATCCTTCACCACACTTTGTTCAAAGATCAGCTTGGTCCCTACGTGCAGTTGGGATATTATTTGCAATGTCTGTAATTTCTGCTCATTCCTCCTGTATATAAAGCCTGTGTACACACAGAGTGTGTGTAGAAACCAAGGTCTTGTGGGACAGACAGTCCAGCTCCTCTTGCTGGGCACACACGACAGACAGGACTCCTAAGCCTTCAGCCCAGGCATTGCTGCTGGCTCCAGCTGCAAAACTGCACCTCTCAAGGGCCTGTGATCTGATCCAAATTAATTTGGCAATTAATTTAGGCAAGACAGAAAGACTCATTTCAAGGATGGGGGCACTAGATCTTCTAAGGAAAGGTCACTAGGACAATTTAATGAGGCTTGGGAGCCCTTGAAGACATACCATGTGCTTTTTCTCAGATACAGTAGAATCCCCTTTGGCTCATATTTCCTGAGTTTATTCAGTCTGAGAGAGCTACACAACCGGAAAACTTACATTTCAAAACCCAAGTTTAAAGTCTAAGAAATATGTCAGAAAGTGAAGACAATATTAAAATGGGAAGCATCATAGAAAATTCAAAACAAGAAGTACTACCAGTCCTATCCCCAAAAATATAGGCAGAATATAAGCAAGTTGGAGAAATATTGCAACAGCATAGACCATTTAAAAATATAAGAGCTTTCAGCTTAGTCATAGTGATCCCCAGGGACAATTCTTTGTCCTGCAATCCTGACTTAATACACCAAGAACCTCAGAGGACAGTGATTGCAAGATCAAATATATAGTGAATAAGTAGGTCAGTTAGAAAAGTTAACATCTCATTCCTAAGCTCAGACATGATCTTCTACTATAGACCTATGCCATAATATAAAAATTTTCCCATAAAGTGAGCAGCTTTGTGATTAAGACACAGGCTGAGAGCTCCAGCATTCAGTGATACCTTTCTGCTTTATCAGGCAAAACCATTTTCATGTGCTACCTATACAGCAAGGACCCAAAAATCTGCAGTGATTGAGATAGTCCACTGCCACTTTGATAGTGTAATGCTGAATTAAATTAAAAACTTGGAGACACATATGACTAGATACTATTGCATAAAACAACAGTTCTCCAGAACTGCCTCGTGCAAAAAATTTGCATGTGCAGAGCAGTCTTTGCACACTCAAATGCTGGTATACAGAAATCATAAATGTTTGCTTACAGCTTGGGCCCTAAATGAGAATTATAATAATCAAAAATACTCTTCCAGATTGGAAAAAAATGGAAAAATTAATATCACAGCTAAAGCTGTTGAGGATAATAAGGCTGCATTCCAGGATTCCATTTATGTGTACTTCATGAGAAAGAACTTTTTCCCTTTAAGGTTAATAAAAAGTGGCACATTGAACTGTCTAGCATTGTCAAACAGAAGCTCTCTAAGCAAAACCTCTTGAAAATCATACATAGTATAACTCCTTAGACCATGTAAAAAAGTCCCTTCAATAAATAATGAATAATTTTCATTATTTATCAATTTTTCAATATTTCTGCCTCTCCACTTGCTTGTTGAAAATAGCTTATTTTCTTTTAATCTGTGTTTGAAATTGTTCACTCAATTTTTGTGAATTTTTGTTTCTCCATAATTTCTTATTTCAGTTGTTTTCTTAGCTACAATGGGTCACTGGAGACTCATATAATTGTTTCTTATTCTCTAGTTGGATGTGTGAAATTGTAGATACAGAGCCTCTGATGTGAAAGCTCCTGGAAAATAAATACCTGCAATTGTTGAGCAGGCAGCATTAAAATATGTTTTATGAGATGTTCATGGCAATAAAAAGACACTTCCAGAAAGTATACGGGAAGAAAAACCCTGGTATGAAAACATCCCCAAATCATTTTTTATTTTGTGTAAGTATTTATGGAAATAGTATTTGCTGTAGCGGGCTAGAACTTACAAACAATATTTTTCCTACTCTTCAGGGAACCAGAGAAATAACATGTAAGTAAATCATTCAAAAGATGTATTTTTGTTAAAATATTACCATTTCAATATTTTGAAGCCATGAATTGGTCAAAACCTGATTATCATGACTCAGTCAAACATGTCAAAGCCCACACTGGTGAATGCAGACTAACATTTAAAATAGAACCAATAAAAAGGTAGGCATATACTTGTACTTAACATCCCCAAAATACGTCTTTCAGAGTCTTACATACACTTTGGAAGCAGAACACTTCGCTTTATCCTTGGTAAGGAAAACTGCAAATACTACTCCAAACACATTCTTAATAAGGATTCCCATAGGCAGAAAAATAAAGCTACTATTGGGTGGTCACCAAAAGGAGAAGGATGACAGAATAGGTAGCTCATGCTCTGGGTACTGGCTCTGACCATTGAGATGCTTCTTCCATCTGCTCTGCTTTCTCCCTTCTCCTATCTCTAGCTGTAACATAAACAGCAGGACCTTGGCTCTTCTGAGTGTGGACTGTGGCAATTTTCCCAAATGAGGGAGCAGATCTTCCCAGTGTTCTGTGAACAGAGCGACAGCATGAATTGAGTAACTACTGCTGGAAGATGGAAAAGTAAAAAGATTACTGATGGAAGCTGCAGCTGAAGAGGAAAAGTTTCCATATGGAAAGCTCAGGGAAAAAATTACATCAACCCATTACAGGAAGAGGATGGTCACCTCACAAACAGGAAGACCCCAGACAATGGTTTTTGACACATTCTCTGCCTCTGTTTTCAACAGGGAGGATGGACCAAGGAGGTCTCAAGTGCCCTGGAGGACCATGTCTGTGAGAATGATCAACTCCAAGTCTACCTGAGATTGTGCAGGATCTGCTCCTCCAGCTGGATCTCTACAAATCTATAGGGCCTCTTGGGATTCATGCCAGAATCCTAAAAGAGCTAGCTGATGTCATCGCAAAATCAAATTACTCCAGAGAACTGGAAGCCTCATGAATCACTGGTCCACTGCCCATTTTGAGAAGGATACAGGGATGTCTGGCTGGCCTGCTTGAGAGGACTTGGATGAAAAACATGAATGTTTCTAAGTATCAAGACTTTTGTGAATGGAGAAACTGTGTTCAGCCCAAAGGCTGCCAGAATGTGGGTGGGAGAATGAAATCTGTTTTAAAAAAATAAATGTTTTTGAGAGATAGAACAAGAAGTTTGGTCTCAATGAAGTGTAAGAGCAAGACAACAGTGGAAAAAATAGATGATGATCATCAAGGTGTTAGAACAAAGGAAGAGAATGGTTTCTTGTTGCATTTTATAGCAAACAGTCTTAGGGACAGTCAAAATGGTAGATGCACACTCATAAAGGTATATTCTATATATTGAAGCTATAAGTGTGAATTGCAGGCAGTTTTAACCAAGAAGAGGGCTAAAATAAAAATATCATTCTCCACCAGAAACACATAAAAACTAGCAGTTTGAAAGGAGAAAGCTAACAAGTCCTTGTTAATGAAATAAGATGAATAAAATGAGGTATTAGCTTTTGGAAAGTTAGAAACAGTCTCACCCTGTACTTTGTATTGAGCAATAATGTCTGTTTGCTGAACTGATCCACACATAGCATGGAGCCTTGCTATTTCCTTTTATTCAGAGTGATGATTTGCTAATGCATTTTCCCCTCGGGTGTATTTTCCAAAGTGACTCCTCCCTGACTCCTGCTGGCCTTTCTATTGCCAGCAAATGAGGTCATGGCTTACCATCTTGGGTGACTGGACAATGCATTCTTACTGGGACTGCCACAAACCTGTGCTTCTGTCACCCTTCAGACCACTCTTGGTGACACATTTAACCATGTCTATACCAGAGGCACAGCTCTCAGTTGATTACTGCTGTTTTGGTGAGCTTTTTATGTGTCATTGTGTTACATGCAGGCTCGTTTCACAGAGCATGCATCCCATCAGAAAGGCACCTTTGCTTGCAATCGCTGCAAAACTCATTTTACACAGCCTGTTTTAGTCCATCACAGCAGTATTGTGTATTTTGCATTAAGTAAAGGACATGCTATTCTGTTTTTTTTGAAGATGTTGTGAAAGGTGGTCTAGCAGTACAATCCTGATCATGATCCCACCTTTTCCTCAGACTGAGTAATCAAAGCAATTCCACTAATCCCTCCACAGAGATGAGAGCGGCTTAGTTGTGTTCACGACAATGGCTTGCTGTTTTTCAACTGGGGCTTTATTCAAAAAATGGTGTCTGAGGCAAAAGGACACTTTGGGGGTGCAACCTTGAAAATCTGGCACCTCAGTGAATTTAATATTTCTGCACTGTCCTGCAATATAATTTAATTAGAAGCTGAATCTTTTTGGTCATATCCAAAAGGCACAAAGACTCTGCAGGTTTCTTGGTAGAATTCAGTGCCTCATGATTTCAGGCAAGGACTGATTTAGGATTTGGGTTTTCTTATGAAAATTTCCAGGAATGACTGAAAAAATGGCTGCAAATGACAAACACCTTGTTATTAGGAATGTTCCAGGGGCGATATTATACTTCTATAAAATCTGCTTGAATTTTGGAATAAATTATAATTAGTCTTCCAACACTAATCAAGGTTAATGGCAAGTTGCAAATCAGTCAGCAGTGCCCTGGCAGCCAGGAGGGCCAACATTGTCCTGGGGGCATCAGGCCCAGCATCACCAGTCAGGCAAGGGAAGGGATTGTCCTGCTCTGCTCTATTCTGCTCTGCACTGGGGTGGTCCCACCTTGAGTGCTGGGGGCCGTTTTCAGTGCCACAATAAAAGAAAGACATTAAACTATCAGAGAGTGTCCAAAGGAGGGCAACAAAGATGGTGAAGGGCCTTGAGTGAAGCCATATGAGGAGTGGCTGAGGTCACTTGGTCTGTTCAGCCTGGAGAGGAGGAGACTGAGGGGAGACCTCACCACAGTTTACGAATTCCTCATGAGGGGCAGAGGAGGGGCAGACACTGAACTCATCTCTGTGGTGAGCAGTGACAGAATGTGAGACAATGGCCTGAAACTGCGTCAGGGAAGGTTTAGGTTGGACAGTAGATAAAGGTTCTTCCCCCAGAGGGTGGTTAGGCACTGGAAGAGCTCCCTGGGAAAGTGGTCACAGCACCAAGCCTGACAGAGTTCAAGCAGCCTTTGGAAAATAGACTGAGGCACATGGTGTGACTCTTGGGCGTGGTCCTGTGCAGGGCCAGGAGTTAGACTTGGTGATCTTTGTAAGTCCCTTCCTACTTAGCATGTTTTGTGATTCTGTGATTTTAAACCTGAGCTGGTATCTCTTTAAAAGTCTACCAGTATATTAAAAATTAGTTACTCCTTCAAACCACCAAATATGATACACATAGTACTGGTGGAGAAAAAGGATTTCTGGTGTTTTTAAACTGCTAAAACTTTAGTTTGACTGGCTTGACCTGTATTTGGGAGCTGAACAGTGCAGAGGAATTAATTTTCTCCTCTTAAAGTCTCTTAATTACTGTCCAGGACATGATCCAGTGTTAATGACAACTGCAAGCCCCAAAAGATGGCCTTTACAACAGAGAGCAGGATAAACAGCCCTGCAGCCAATTGCTCCTAACTCTCAGAATAGTGAAGATGGCTTCACTCCAAAATTATCACAGCAGAGACCACACAGATGGGAAGATAAAAGTTCCCTGGGTGAGCTGCTAACAATGCAGAGCATTTTGCAGGCGGGATGCAGAGGTAAGGCACCTGTGTTCTCATGACATCACTGCAATAAAGGCCAGGGGCCATCACTTGATGGGTGCTCTTTTATTATCATCTATCAGGTGTCACCTGCAATTTCGTGTCTCGGGCAGTAAGAGAGAATCCATCTGTCATCTTCCAGTGAATCCCAGTGAAATTTCTTTTCTTTTGAAACTGACACCATTAGATGGGTGAAGCAGATATAAGATAGGCCAGATGTTAAAAAATAATTCCAAAAATCCTTAAGGAATTTTTTTAAAAAGGGTTTTGTTGGAATGGAATTGATTTACTGCCTCATTTACTTCATGAACAGAGACTGTATTTCATTCAGCATAATGCAACTAAACAATAGATATGCCTAGATTTATTCTGCTCATCACATAAGGTCTCCAAAGGGTCTAAATAATTTGTAACCCTTTAAAATTAATAGCTGAACATGCCAGTGTAAAATTGGCAGGTGAAGATAAAAAAGCTCACTCAATATTTTATACTTTGAAATTCCAGCTTTTCTTCTGTATTGGAAGACTTTATGGTGTCACTACTGAAATCCCAGCTCAGCTTTGTGGGACACAGGTCTCCCACATTTGTATTCTCATGGATGCAGCAGGCTCCTAGATGCAGTGTCAGACCTATTCTATGAGCCACTACATCTCTTACTATACTTTTGTAGCATCCACAGGAAAACAGAGAGAAAGCCTTTCTCATCTGCTCCATGTCATGCCCTACTAGTGAAGGAAAAGTTATGATCAGCTCTTCTTTCACTTAAAAAAATTTTCAGGGCTTATAAGAGTGTGTTTCCAAGGCTGATCAGGCTCCTCTTCTTCCATATTTTCTCCAACTGTGTGATGGCAGGAGTATTGTTAAGAGAAGTAATAGTACTTGGTAAGACAAATTGCAGTATTGCAATTAAAAAAAAAAATAAAATTGCACCAAGGCATTTTCTGGTACTGTTATGATTGATACTATAAATTTCAACAGTTGCAAATTGTTGGGAAAACTTTACAGTCTCATCCAAGATGCTGACTTACCTATACTAATAAAAGGTGGCAAAACTAATGTTGTATTATGTGACTGAAATTAACTTTGTTATTTTGAAAGATATTTTACATTTATCTTTGAGTCTCATGCTCTTCCTTAATTTTAGTTATAAAATAATTTTTTGCAAAACTTGAATTTAAAATTTATTCTTTTTATTAATTTATATTATTTATACTTTTTATTAATTTATATTATATATGCACAGACCATTTATTTAAGAAATTAAAATAAATCAGGTTTCAAACCTCACATTCACGTTTATGGCTAAGTTTAGCCTTACTTTAAGAGATGAAAAAGGGAAAGCTGAAGATGAGCTGATTAGTGTATCATCCAGGTTTTGCTGTCAGAAAAAACCTGGGCTGGAACTTTTAACACTACACACAAAAAAGAACAATAAAGTAATAGAGTCATATTTTCCCACAATTAATTTTCCACTCTTTGGTACCAGCTTTTCTTGTCTCTAAATTTGAATGTCATTGTGTAAGTTGTGTACATTATACATATTATGCACATTTTTTAAGCTGAAAAACATTTTCAGCCTGGTCCCTCACTGTATTTATGAGATGAAACCAGCTGCACCAGCCTAATTCATACAGCAAATGTGTGTGTGGAACCACAGGTTGCATATACTATGCAGCTATTCAACTGTAAATCTTAGTTCCTTCAGGGGAAATTATATCTATGACCTGGACTTTTTGTTCAACCAGAAGAGTCAGTTCAGTTGTCCCTTCTAATGCCCTGGGAAGTTAGTTTCTCTGCTTAGTCATCCAAACCCTTCAACAACAGGGAAAATTTGGATTGTGTGACTCTGCTTCACAAAATCCCTGTCCACCCAGCCAAAATGATCTCTTAGGAATTGGAACAAATTAATAAAATCAGTGTTAGCAAGTAATTGTCCCTTATTTCTGAATGAACTCAAATATAAAATTTAATAGTATTATCATATTATTAATTGGTTACTTTATAGAGTCTGCCATTCATATCAGAGGAGAAAAAGTTATTAGACATGATGCCTATTTAAATGTAAGGTTTTCAAGAAGTCCTGGTAGATTGCAAACTTGAGTCTCTCTTCCACAATGAGCAAGTTGATGGAATGCTATAGTAAAGAATTGTCATGTCTTATTATAAAGATATTCTTGAGACTAAGACACTTGTATTTTAAGATCTCATTAAGGTAATTATTATTATTAGATAAAATTTGAAAATTTTAACGTTAAATTTGCTGATAGAAATCATGTTTCACTAACTTACAGAAAAGTTCTTTTGTGCAGTCAGTGAATATAAATAGATAAAAGTGACCAAATTCTCTTAGCACACCTTGAACCATAAAAAAAAATCTTCCAACAAAGAACTATAAAAATCTTGACTCTTGTGGTTCTAAGGCATCTAAGAGTAGCAGAAATTAAGTTATTTTTTACATTGCAAGGAGTTAACAGAGGAGTTCCTTACAGATCAGTGCAGAGACTTTGTTATTTAATATATTTATCAATACAGTGTTAGACTGTTCGGTAGAGAAATCATGGTCTAAAATATTCAGGTTACTTAAAATGAAAGCTGAGAAGACTTGTGGACAATGTCACAACACTGTCAACAAGAAATAAAATGGCAGATGAAATTCATCCTGATGATCACAAGATTATGTAAATGAGAAAAAAAATATAAGCTATAAACTAGCCATTGACATTCAAGAAAAAGATCCTGTAGTTAGAAAAATTATATGAAAATATAATTTCCTTAGCAATAACCAAAAACGAAAATAAATATTAAAATAATTAGGAAACAAAGTGCAAAGCAAAAAATATCATGCCATTGCACAGACACACAGAACTCTTCCATATTAAACACTGAGTAATTTGGAAATTGTAATAAAATAAAATAAAAATGTAATAAAATAAACAGTGAGTTATTTAACCTGAAAAATTATATAGTAGAACTAGAAAAATTAGAGACAAGAAAAAAGTACAAACCAAGTTTTTTATGAGAAAAGACTAAATAGAAAATTACTTTTCATGTTGGGAAAGGAATGAGTGTAGGGAAACATAAATTAACATCCATGAAATCATGAAAGATGTAGAAAGTGAAAGGAGAATGTTTATTCACTATTCATGTAGCAGAAAAACTTTTATCAATTAAAATTCATGAAAATTTTTACACAGAAGAATGTTCTTTACACAGTTCACACAGGCAGTTCAGGTGAAACCAGAATGTAGTGGAAGCCTAATGTATTAGTCTGTTAAAAAAAGCAATTAGGTTTTTTTTTTTTTTTTT